>WBMZ01006644.1:0-45458 GCA_013400975.1 Atrichornis clamosus
CCCAGTCACACAAAAATGAGTGTGAAGAAGAGGAGTGAAGCTCACAAGCTTATATTGCAGCCAGTTGAATTTTGAGGTAAGGTTGATTGTATTTCTAATCCACGTGGAAAACTGAAAAAGCAGCATTAATCCCAGATAGCTGGCATCTGCTTTGAACCATTTCTGCTGCTTTTGGGGGCACTGGTTTTAAGACAATAGAATGACAAAAGGCCAAGAAGCAGCAGGAATAGCCTTCTCTAGGCAATTTTATATTCTTCAGGCCTATACTTTTGAATTCTCATGCAAGGGAAACAAGTTGCAGTGGACCATACCTCAACTCTATTAAGCAGATATTCCCTTGTATTTATAGTTGTACTGCAGCTTGTGAACATATTGGTGGGCCATAGGTCTCAGTGGATATGGAATTCAGGTGCAAAGTATCTACTGGAGGGTCGTAACCTCCCCGCAGTGTAACTAGCACTGCTGCCCTTTTTTCCCTCCAGAGCTATTTTTAGCCTGCGTCACTCATTGATCCTGTCCACAGGACATTGCCACAAGTGGCTGTGCTGGCAACAGCCAGGAAGCAAAGTGAGGGGATGCAGCTGCCAAAGAACACTGCAGTGCAGCAGCTGGGCACGGGCATGCACTGCCTGGGGCAATTGCGAGATCTCCATTGTTGGTGAGTTTGGAAAGCTTCAGGACAAACATCTTTCAGGATCGGTTTAGGCAGAGCTTATCCTGGACCAAATGATCTCTCACTCAGCCCTATCTTCTAGGAAGAATCTCCGGTTTCCACCTTCTTGCTATATAAAAGCAGCTGAGCAAGGGCTTTCTTTCTTTCCTTACAGCTGGTAGGTGAGAGAATAAGAATTGCCATTGGAAAGAAGGCAGAGAAAATCTGCAGTAAAAGACTGAGCAAAAAAATGGAACAACAAAACAAGACAAATTACACACAAAACCAGGTCAACGTCTAAAGAAAAGGGAGACATTTATTTTTCCAGTGTTTATGAAGCAGCCACAATAATCTTTTCATGACCCTCCATAGGAAGATATTACTCACAAGCTCCTTCCTACCTTTCCCATTTGAGGTTCTCCAATCAGTGCTCTGAATTCAAGGTTGTTCTGAGCATAGCTTCTAAGGTGAGCACACACATGATCCAGCTGTTTCCTCCAGTAACCTGTTCAGAGAGAGTTAAACAGGAGAAAAATCCTTAAAATGTGATTTAACATTTCTTCTAGTCAAGTGATGGAAGGTTTAAAAGATGGCATAGTTTCACTGAGATTAAAAAAATATCTTTTCTGTAGAAAATTCATCTAATCAAGAAAATGAGAAGGAAGTTATACCCTAAAAAGCCAGGTGAAACACTGTCTTATCCCTAGGTTATAATTCATCCTTAGGGCACTTTGATTCACAACAGAGCCATGTCTTGGAATGATCCTTGGGAGTCAAAACTGGTCCTGTGTGAAGGCAAAATCTCACACGATTCCAGATCATAAGAAAAGAAAAAAGTAAAATATTACAATTAAGCAATGGGGTATTACTGAACTGATTTTTAGTTGAGTTGGGGTAACTGACAGGGAACAATAAGCCAAACCTGCAAACGGCACACACAGCAGCTCAGCATATACAGCATTTTGTGTATATATATACAGCATGTGTAAATTATTCTCCAAATAAATTCCTTTCAATTATGTATGTGAGAACACACTAAAAGCTTAAGCACTTCTGCTCTTGTGCCTATCAGGATCTCCGGGAGAGAGCCAGCATTCCTTTATGCTGATAGAGGGCAAAAACATGAGGGGCTGAATGCACCCAGATTAAAAACTCATTTTAAGCCATTTAGAGGTTTTGCACCTCTTGTCCAGGCATTTTCAGAGCTGCATCCTGTTTTCATTAAAGAAAGAAACACAAGGACTTGTTCTCATTCTTAACTGATTGTTTTCAGGATCTGGCTAATTTTCTTTTTTAGCATCCTTATGGTAAGTACAGAGCATGATCAATTTTGTGGTAAATAAATGGTGTAGGCTTGGTAACCTCATTCAACTTACACAGTGAAGCTGCTCTGACTTTATCGTTTCCTTCATGTTAAGTGAAGGTTAAAACAGTGAAGAGAAGCCAAGCCAGAAGGTAAGTGCTGCCCTGACTTTTACAAGAGAAAACAAGTGTACAAGGAGTTTTGTGCTTGGAAGACTCTTTCAAGATCGAGCTGGTGTGACAAACTAAAGCAGCAAATCTTATCTGTTATGCAGCCTTAAAAAAATAGAAAAAGAAAGATCCACAGAACAACACAAATTGTTCTCTTCTGTGGTCTCATATGCAGAAACTAATACAAGTTGAAAGTAGTAATTAAAAAATCTAACCTAGTCTACTTGGTGAGTGATCTCTCCATAGAAGTGAGTATTATTTGCAATAAAGTGGTTCATAACTAGCCTAGATTCCCAGATTTTATTTTAAAAAATCCAGTTGGTCAGGAACATATTCTTGCATGGCTGATGTTTTATTATATCTCAAAGGATTTTTGGCAGCACTGATGGAATACTTGACTCCATGCTCCCAACAGCTGATTACACCTATATCACACTGATTTAACATCTCTTATGGCAGAAAAGGGAAGTCTTCTTTGTAAATTTAACCTGGTTAATGTCTTGGCTCCTGTTCAAAACAGACTGAAAGTACAGAAAAAAAGGAAATAGAGTACACACCAGAGGACTGGTGTTTTGGTACTGTTGTTGCTTTCCCCTTTCTTACCTGTTTAGTAATTTTTTAAATCTTCACAAATGAAAAGAAAGTTAGTTAATAGTTGATACAGCCAAGAAATAATAAACCCCCCACATCCTATTTAATCACTTGTATATAAAAACTTTGATATAAAATGTCTGATACCATTTGAATTGAAGGAGTAATGGTCATATTTGGCATATATAAACAAGATTTTCCTGGGTGATAGTGCATGGTCTTGTTGATACAGACAGTTTCAAGCCATGTATATAACTCAGCGTCAAGGAAAGGAACAGCATAAACTGACTGTAAGGGACATTTATTGATTTATGGAATGAAATATGTTCCTCAGTCCTTGGCAGGGTCTAATGGAGACTACATTACACAGTGCAACTTCAACACAGTTACCTCTGCCAAGTGGATAAAAATCAAAAGAATTCAAGAGCAGTTCAGAATTTCTTGCCAGCCTTTCCCAGTGACAGCAGTTCTTACTCACAAGTCAAGAGCTGTGATAGAGATATACAAATATTCAGTGTTACTTTACTTTTCTCTTGGCAATATTATGGGCCAATTCTTTATTATCTCTGACTAAATTAAGCTCCCTGACATGTTGAGTCAAGTGTTGTATTTCCTACAGTGATGTCTAAGAGAACATGTCACATTTCACAGCAAGGGAGTAGGAAACGAGATTCCCCTAGTGATTATTTTAAAAATAAGAATGCATCTGAATACAGATACACAGAGTCAAAAGAGGAACTTCTAACATTCCTTAGCAACCTTTTCTACCCAACAGAAAATTAATTCTGATCCCAGTCTGTGGGGTTGACCATCTGATTGTAGAAGAGAGCTAGATGGGAAAGTGGATCTAAAAGAGTAACTGCTCCTCCAAACCACAGTTTGGTGCTGTAATGATTTAAAATTAACTTATTCTATGGACTGCCCAGCTGGACTGCCTGTGAGATTAAAGACAATTTTGCCAATTGAGCCATTTATTAGATCCCTAAGAAATATTGATGGACTGTGTTCAAGGGTTTGGGATCCAGAAAGCTGAAGATTTCTCAGGATAGTAAAACTAAAACCTCTAAAAATGGCAAGCACTTAATGACAGCAGTCAAGTGATTCCACAAAGAACAAAGTGACCACAAAACTCGCTGTGAAACAAAATTGTCTGCAGTAGTGCTCCTGCTCCTACTGTAGTCTGTGGGTGGAGAGACTCTTCAGTGGGTGATGTAGATGTACTGATGCCTTTGGAGGGCTGGAAAACGGGGCCCACAACAGCTCTCGAGGTTTCCACCCACCCTATTTTTCATAATCCTGTTAAGAATCCCTTCCTCTAGTTTAGTTTTCTTTGCTTCTGGAGCTTCTATAATTTATTCCACAACAGCACCCCAACAAGTTCTTCATGTAGACAAGCTTCACCATATTTCCAAGGGCTATGATCCCCTGTGTCTCAGAGTTTTGTTCACCAATATCCCTGCAGGTGCCATCACAGCTCTTCCTCATTCTCAGTGTAGGGGCTGGGGAGGGTGCTGGGAGCTGGCTGAGGTGGCTGTTCAGTGGTTTCCAATTCAAATACAGGGCACCTGCCTCCAATCTTATGGGATCGGAGGAAATCAAACTACTACCAAATTAGTAAGGCTGCACAGGGGTCACTGACCACAATTTTGATGTTGCTGATAGCTTTCTTTTAGCTATTGATGGAGATCAGTGAATTCTAAAGCATTGCATTTACAAGTGACTGGTGGGAAGACAGACTTGTCAAGATGTAAACCAGTGTCCTACTGATGCTGCATTCCATAATATTTTCAAGAAAAAGCAAGGTCATAAATTGTTTAGAAAACATAAAATCGGAACTTCTAACCTTTTCCAGGACTAATGGCTGTCAGGAGAGGTTTATGATCACTCATCTTTTCCACCTTTCCTTTTTGTGAAATCAGCTCAAGCTCCTTCATTTCCAACAGTTTGCTAGATGGGTAAAAAAGTCCAATGGTTTGGGTTCCTTTATCTTCTCTTTCTGTTAGTTCTGCCCTTGATTTGAGCAAGGAAACAGGACGAGGTTGCCAGGCAACTTGAGCTTGTAATCGTTTTGCCTGTGGGGGTGGAGAGAAAAGCAAAAGTAAGCAATATAATTAGATATAATTAAATGGTTTACAAGCATAATTTAATCAGAACAGTACACAAAATTGTAAGTGAATTAAAAAGCCAGCAGGAAGAATCCCTAACTATTTTTTATTTTAATTACCAGTCTGTAACAACCATGCAACTTATTACAAATATTCAAGCAAAATCAAAATTCTTCACAATTGCCAGGAGACATGTATGCTTTTGTAGGGCAAAAACTGGCCTTGCTAAGTATTGGGCTCTTTCTTAACACAGAGTTTTAAAAACACTATTACATTTGCATGAAATAATACCTTGTATTAGCAGGCCACAAATAATTCACAACTAGTAAGATAAAAAAGAGCTAATACTTTTGAAAAGCTGATTGTTTCTCACTGTGCTGTTTAGAAAGAGGCTGGATAAGGCCTTGGGCTAAAGCTGCTTTTCAGCAGAAAGCCAAACAAACGGGTTTGCCCTCGTTGTGCTCACAGACCACAACCTTGTCCCAAGGAAATGAATGGAATTGTGCTGATCCGTACCGGCAGTGGAGCAGCCTCTCAGCTGTGTTGACACCTGGCTTTGTAACACTGTGTGTCCTACCTCAGAGGATCCCAGCGAGTCCCCGGAACCCATGGGACTGTCAGGAGAGCTCCTGGATGGGGGCTGAATGTAAACACCACAGGACACGCAGAAGCGAGCGTAGGGCTGGTTGCTTGTGCCACACTTCACACAGGCAAAGTAGGATGGAGGAGGTCCCGGCTGGGAAGTTCAATGGAACACTTGTCACTAGAGAAGCACACGAGGAATGGCTCAGGAATGATAAGAGCAGAGGAATGAATTACAAGGAATAAAAAGTACCACCCCTGAGTCCCCTGGTACAGTAGAGGATTAATGGTTATTGATGCATATGGGGGGGTGTTTCAAATTTTATGTGCATTCAGCTCACAGAAAAGAAACTCTCCTTGAGTGTGATCTTAGGTAGAAACACTATATAAGGGGAAATTGTTTACCTTGATTGTACCATGCACAAACTCTACTGAGCAGCAGTTAAATACTTGTTTTTACTGAAGTTAATGAGGCCTTCAGCCAAAACAATTGTATGCATCATCTCCTATCTGGTAATTGGTGATTATAGCCCAGAGCTGTTATGGGAAAACTTGCATGAGGTTAGCCTATACTTTAACCTTTGATGGGTAAGTTACTTTGCCTGCGTACAGGGCTGTTGCATCTCACCTGATGCAATGATCTGGTGCTTGTTGACCCCTGATAATCTATTTTACAACTCTAAACCCTTATGTCACTGACTGATGTAGGGTCAGCGTGTCATCTAAGCCTTTCATTTTTCCATACACAACTCTACATTCTCTAAGCAAGTATCTTGATGGTAGTAAGCTGTTTAACTGACAAGAGTTTTGCAGAGAGAAGTTTGAAATTGCTGCAGGTTTGTCCCCACAAACACCAGGAGCACGTGCCTTGGCCCCACACCAGGCGCAGAACCGGGCGTCGTGCTGGTTCACACGGTTGCATTTTGAGCACAAAAGCGTCTTCCTTTGCTGGCCGTGGTGAGGCAGGCAGGAGTCCCCTCCAAACATGGGCTAATAAAACACAACAAGCATTAGGGAGAAAATGCTTCTGGTGAAGAAAAATTCACAAGCCTAATAAGGGGCGAGAGGAACGCAAGTTGCTCTGAAAACATGAAGTAATATTCAACCTCAAAGAATTATAATCATTGCAACTTAGAATGAGCAACAAAGTGACTTGGGTCTAGCCTGCAATTCTTCTTCATTACAAACCCACAGTAACATTTAGCATTAATTAATTAGAAAATATTTTTAGCAGAACTAGCACCAAAAAATAAAAATGGTGTGCTTTTATCAATGGTGTGTTTTTAAACTGAGTATTTATTAATAAGGCCCTATGTATAAGTACAGTTCAAATTAAGATGGAGGTTTCTCTGCTGATAAACTTACATTTTCAAATACAATTCTTTGTACCTTTCCTTGTAGTAGTATGGCAGGGAGAATGTGTTCAGGCAAGGAGTTTTCTCACAGTTTGGAATTTGCTGCATAAGTTTTTTTTTGCACTCTTTTACCTCATGCAAATTACGTATTACCCTACTTTTCTACAATTAACTTGTATGGGTGAGCAAAAGAAAACAGGTTTTTCATCTGAAACTTTTAGAGGTTAAGTATAGATCCCAGTTAGGACAAATAGGACTTAAAAATGTCTTATGGATATGGAATATGGAATATGGATAAGGAACAGAGCCCAAGGAAAATTATTTTGATTACACCACAACAGCAAGTAAGCAAACACAAAATAGCCCTATTTTCATCTGTGGCATACATGGCAATTTGAACAATGTAATTTGGGGGTTCAGTTGGAAGATAAAATTTACAAAAGCACAAGTCTAAATACATTCTAAATCTAAATTATTTAATAGCCATTAATAATAATATCAGCATTACTACTATTAATTATTCAGAAATTACAATTGGTTATCACTAACTAATCACTATTCGTAAACTTTCTGATTACTGTTAATAATTCTTAGTAAGCATTTGACTTTCTCAGCTACCACAGGTCTCACCATTCAAGTCATATGCCTAACTCCATATGCAGCTACATATTATCTACATATTATCTACATTCAGTGAAGCAGCTAAACATACATTGATCCTAGGGAAGTACAGAATCCTACTGAAATTCACCTTGAACTGACACTTCCGTGGCTATACAAGAGACTTTCGCTTCTAGCTACAGACAGTTCTAGAACTCAGGATGTTATCTTTTATAATCAGAAGATTTTAACTTGCAAATCATTATTAGTCTATCATTTCTGTATTTATCATAACCTGGAGAAGTGAAATGTACCAGACACTTTCCATACAAGACTTTTCAGAACTGAAAGTAAAATTCTTCTAAGGAACCAAATGAACAAGCTAAATGGGGAGTTGAAACAGAGAGCAATTTTAGGGGTAATATTTAACGGCTTTTCTCACCTCTGTGCAGAGTCATAGCCAAATAAGCATGCTAGCTGTATGCATGTAGGAGAAGCAGCAAATGGAGATAAGAAAAATAACGTAAAGGGGAGATAAGACAAGTAGTGTAAAAGCATATTTTATTTTCAGAAAATAACTGAAATCAGTGTGAGTGATGTTCCTGATGTATATACTCAACTTTTCTATTGCAATTGAAAGTAATTTGAACACAAACAAGATTCTCTTGGAGCCAAGGGTACCCATTTTCTAAGAGCCTTCTGTGCTTTCTCAACGACATTCACCGTCCTGACTTCCATGAGAGAAACTTGAAGGTAAATGATACATTTATGTTTAGCTGGACATTTGTGATGGAGCTTCTGGGCTTAAATATGACATGGGGGAGAGAATCTCTGCTTCGGTAACACAGGGACACAGGGACATGACTTCAGTTTTCCAAAGATAGAGAATGATCTGCTTTGATTTGATTTGATTAACCCAGTGTGGTTGATGCAAGGTCTTACCATCTGTATTTCTGGCAGTTTGCTTTCACAAGTCGCACAGTGTTTATGGTGAAGAGGATTTCCTGTGCCACACACCTTACAAATTATTTTGCCCTTGCAAAGAGAGAAAGAATACATTTCAGTATTTGAAAACTGTGGACAAGAAGACAAAGAAGAAGACGATCTCACAAAGTGCAGTGGTTGTTCAGGCCTGCAGATAGGAGAGATCCTTCAAGTCTGTGCTGCTTCACACCTTTGTTAGGCCATGTTGCCTGGCCATGAAAAATCTGTGTATCTTGGTGACTATTTTTTTAAATTATGGTTTCCTCAAGAGATTCTGTATCAGTATCTCCAGATCTTTGTATATTCTAGCGTCAGTTTGCTTAGTCACTATACTCATATCAAGCAGACAGTCCAGTATCTGCAAGGAAATTATTAATAATAATATACTACCGTAATAGCATGAGGTGCCTTAAAAGACCTCAAAAAATCTTAGCACAGTCACTGTTAACAACTGAGTATCCACTAGAATAATGAGTCTGCTATTTTGATTGTTGCCACCAAATAGTTCTGCCTTTGCACCTACATCAGAGCTGCCACAAAACATTACATTTGGGCCAAAGTCTATAACCCACTTGTGGGGGGGTTGACCCTGCTGGAGGCCAGGTGCCCACCAAAGCCATTCTATCTCTTCCCTCCTCAGCTGGACAGAGGAAGGAAAATATAATGAAAGGCTCACAAGCTGAGAAAAGGGCAGGGAGAGATCACTCACTGATTACTGTCACAGGAAAAACAGACTCATCTTGGGCAAACTGAATGTATTACCAATCAAACCAGAGTAGGAAAATGAGAAATAAAAGCAAATATCAAAAAACATCTTCTCCCCACCCCTCCCTCCTCCCTGGCCTTAACTTTACTCCTGATTCTCTACCTCCTGCCCTCCTCAGCAGCATGGGAAAATGGGGTTACAATCAGTTCATCACACATGGCCTCTGCCACTCCTTCCTTCTCAAGGGGAGGACTCCTCACACGCTTCCCTGCTCCAGCATGAGGTCTCTCCCATGGAGAGGGTCTCTAGCACCCACCTGGCTACCCAAACCTTGCCATGCAAACCAAATAAATCCCACCCATCATCTCTGTCAATCACATATTTAAGAATGATAATTGAAATCCACATCTAAATCAAAATAACATAATCACAACACTGAAAATGAAAGTGGACAATTAACACACAATTCACCCCTTATCTCTTCACCACAATTACAAGAGAAATTCCCCACAATCACACAGTCACCCATACGGGCACAGAATCATAGCATCATTTAGGTGGGAAAAGATTTTTAAGATCATCAAGTGCAACTGCTAACCTAACACACGAGCCATCACTCCACACTCCACTGCTACATCAGGCACTCTTCAGCTTGCCTTCCTGAGTTTATGTGGTTCACCTTTAATCCCTATTTCCATTCAAGCTGCTTTTAATCCTACTAACTCTTAAAGCTGTCATGATGCAATTATACAAAGCCAGGTTGGATCAAAGTATTTGTAATGAAGTCATCTGTTAGAAAAATGCATGCCAGGAGTGAAATCACTGTTTTGTTATATTTATTCTCAACTACCTTTATGCAGATGTTGTTTTGGGGTTGCAGCTGGGGGGCTATTGGTGACTCACACACAATGCAAGTGGGTGTATTCATTGGCACAAGATGTCTGCATTCAAGACACGGTGCCATCTGAAGAAAAAGACACATCACAGAATGTTAAGGACCATAATGAGATCATTAAGGTTATAATGAGATTTCAGTATTTTCCTAGCTGGAGTCTATATCAGCAGCAAGGCACTGGAATTATAGCAACTGACAGCAACTGATGGTGATATTGATCCTGAAAGATCAAAGAAAGACACTAAGTTAATTTTCAGTAAAATTAAAATGCTACTATAAAATATGTACAGGTAGTTGAAATTCTCCTAATTATGAACCTAAACTAAACAGGCTGTGAAGCTTCTCATTACTTAAAACTAGAGCATTGCCCCACACAAGACAACTTTCTGATGGCAGAGGAAAGGAAACACACTATTGACTTGTTTGATCAGGTTATTATCTCTTGGGAAGAGCTTAGAGAAGACAGTTACAGGCACCACTGCAAAAACTTGGTGCTCTTACATATGTCACCATTTAAGGTGATGATATGCCCACACCATTTAAAGTTTCAGGAGAATTAGCTGGATCTTCGACAGCTATGACATAAGCACTAGCTACTGGCTAACTAACTGCACTATTCAGCACTGGAGTGAGATGCATATTCAGTGGTTGCTGTTGCAGGATGAGGAAGAATTTGAATTTGGTACTGTTTCCTGACACAGGCAAATAAAACAATTTACTTTTTCATTGTTTTCCTTATTAAAATACATGGCACTTGAAGAAATCTGTAGTTAATTTTGCCCATCACTGGAGAATTTCATCAGGTCCAGTGCTAAAGGTATTGAGCAGAACAAAACAATGAGAGCAGAACTTCCAAATCAAAGTGTGACTAAGTAACAGGCTTGCCGGCATTGATTGTGTAACTTGCAGAGGACGTTTTCTCCAGAGATGATGATTGCTGTGATGTTTTGCTGACCTGGGTTCCTTCAGGGAGTGGAAAGCGCTGTACTGGCACAGGGGGGACAGGAGATCCACATTGCTGGCAGAAGTGAGCCAAGGGGTCAGACAGGCGAGGGGCAGAACAGTGTGCACACCTGAAAAGAAGAGCAAACTGGCTGAGCTTGTTTCAGTATTGCTCTGCTGCATAACAATTAATATTCTGGAACTTGTTGTGACAGGACTTAGGCCACTGATTTCTCAGTTGCGGTTTCCAAGCTGTGGTCGTCCACCAGACCATGCCCCAACATCCATAATATGAAATTCTGAACTCTGACCTGCTTTGCAAGGTAGAAAGCTCTCTGGCTACTGTGGAGTTTGATACTTTCTCCCTCATCAAGTGAGGCAAACAGGTTTCCTGACAGGCAGTCTGTATCAGGCCTCACTGCTGCACCATAGGGAGTCACAAATGTACACCACAGAACCTTTTCAATATTGATAAGCATTAATGTTCTGTGAGACTACTCCAGTCAGCAGTTTTCACCTACAACAGTGAGGGTGAACTATAATTTGAAAAGACAGTTTATCCCCTGATCCTACAGGTGTTAGGGATTTTTTTAAGGGGTGATAAAACAGTTGGTAACTAGCAGTTGAAAACCACATTTAAGAGAAAGAAATTTCAAAGTCCTACTTCCAGTTATGAGCCAGTGTTGGTCTTTGCCTTCCTAATTATTATAGAGGCCCACAGTATTATCAGCTTGGTTGCAGAAGGCTCAGATACTTTCCAAAGGACAAATAGGTGAAAAGGAGAAGTCACTTACTTAAGGAAACTTGTTTCACTCTGGATCCTTGACACTTGTGTGCTTGCTAAGTTTTTCTGGCTAGTCACTGCAGAAGAACTTTCAAACTGAAATAAAGGCAATTCTTTAGGCTTTAGTAAGGAAATATTTGCAAAATGCATATAAGGATAGTAAAATCAGCTAAAGAAGTTATTTGAAACAAATTGCACTGAAATGCACTGCTTTAAGGAATATCTATTATATTTGATTCTCCCATTAGCTGCATTAAGGACCCACAGCTTCTTCCAATAAAAATAAATCAATGTCTTGCTATTTACTTCCACGACAGCATTCCTGGGTATTGAGTTTTAAATATTAACTTGCCAACATACAGCAGTATTTGCTAACTGCAGATTCAGTAATGTATTAGAAGAGAATTAGTAGGAATGCAGCCACTCTTCATTTCCTTTGCCTGGTTTTGTCCAGCCTGAAAATTGTGTTCTGCTTTTGGGCATTCTTATTCCAGCATGTAATTACCATTAAATTTAAATCAGGACTGTAGAATACAGACAAAGGTATCAATATCTGAGAGAGATCACGAATCTTCAAGTCTTTATGTTTTTAGACCTCTGGCCTGGTGACAGCCTTGTACAGTTTTCTTCTACCCCTTTGCTCACCTGTAATGACTCCACTGGTTGTGCTGAGACAGATTCCTCTCTGTATTCTGTTGATCCCAAACGACTGGCAAGAAGCTGTGCTCCTTGATGGGACCTGTGAGCAGGCTTTCTTTCTGTTTCCAATATTAAAATTACAATCCTGTTATTCCACGGTCATCCACTTCATGCAGTTAATATCTACCTTAACAGGAAGATTACATACTCTTGCTAAGCATATTTAAAAATGTATTTGACATCCAGATTTTGGGTTCATAAGCTGTATGGAATTACAGGAAATTAAACTAGAAGAAACCCCACACCTCTCTGACAGACCTTACTTTTGTATTTTTCTTTATTTACAGTTTCTTCCTTCCTGCATGCTCAAAACCCCCCAGCTCCTAAAAGTAAATTAATGAGTAAACACTAATACAATTCCCTGCTCTACAAAAGTCCCATTGCTGTTGCCATGGAATAACAGCTTTTATCTACCCAGACAATCGGAATCAAGCTTTCATTTCTGTTTTCTGTATTTATTTTGGAATCTTACTGCAAGCAAACATCAGTAAAGAAACTCTGTAGAGAATTTGCAAACCCATCAATTTAACAGCATGTTCTGGCACAAAGGGAAATACAGACGGGGTCTTGTTTTGTTGCTGAGAAATGAAGGATATTTTAACATGTATTTTAGAAGTAAGGTGAAATGTATGGAAGGTAAATTTTGTTCTCTATTTGCACTGTTGAACTATCAAAACTGGAATTTGCAGAGCATGTTCTGTCTTTCTGAGATGGTTTTAAAATTATCCATGTTCTACAGGTGATAGAAGAGGAAAACCTTACACTATTTTCTGCTAGAACAGAAGACTATCTCAGTTTTATGAAGAAGTACTATACCTTGGGGTGTATCATCCCAGGCAGGCTTGATTTCCACATTCAGTCCATTCTTCTTTGGTTTTGTAGTAAACATTCCACCTTCCTTATTCTAAAAGGTAATTCTATTTGAATTCCAAATAAAATTTTTGCTTTTGCTCTAATCCTCTCTTGCTATAGTTATTTGTTACAATTTTTAAAAGTACATGTTTAAGCTATTTATTTTCGATGCAAGAAAATAAATTATAAATGTATTTTTAAAACATTTGACCTCAATTGGTCATAAAACACCACTGGAGAAAAAAAAAGTATCCCTTTGAAATGTTAATATTACAAAAAGGACCAAAGCAGCAAAGACGGGCAAACAGAGAAAATAAAACGTATTAATAGTATTGGCAGTCAAAGCTTAATCTCTAAATAATATCATATATACAACGTTTTATATTCACACAAGGAGTTATGATTGCTAAAACTTACCTGTGTGGCCATATCTTTTAGGAAATTCTTGTCATCATCTTCAACAGAGAAAAGTCTGTTTGGTTGCTTGTACTCTACCAGAAACACCTTTGTTACAACTGAACTCTCCCTGTAGTCCCTGAAAATCAACGTTCACAAAGCTTTATACCTGCCACAAACCCGTGTGCAGCAACAAGTCAATCACTGATGGATGTGGCCCATTAAGTGGAACAACCCTTCCAAGTTTGCCAGTCATTATTTGATAAAACGACTGTCATTCTCTAATAGCTATTAAATTACAACAGTAACATTGAAATTGCTGTAAATGTCCAAACTGTTCTTTCATCATTTACTGTCATTTTAGAGAATCTCTCAGCACACCTGAAAATAGTGGAAACAAAATTTAGGTATTGATATCAAAAGAGTACACACACAGGCCTAGGTTTTGTGTGTCCCTGCACAGAGAATATGATGTCCTTATATTCCAGTGTAAACACAAGCAAAGGCTGCCTTTTGGGAACAGCAAGCACAAATCTCCAAGTGGAATGAAAGTTTCTGCTCCCTTGGAAATAAAAGATAATGCAACACAATACAGACAGAGAACATATGTGTCCTCTGTCTCTAAGCATGAAGTTAGTCTGCACAAACAGTGGCTGTGCAGCAAAGTCCAGTTTTCCTTCTATGTATTGTATTTTTGCTTCACCCAACATTGTCCTTAAGATGTAAGATTTAGCATTCTGTGATCCTTTGGGAGAAAATAAGCACATTCCTGGGCAGATCAACTTCTATAAATTCCACTGAATGCCCCCAGAAAACACCATCCTGGTTCCTCTGGTGTTTCTGATCACCACACTCCAAAGGATGAGCTGTAAGTACAGCATATCAGCTTCTCACCCACAGCCTCCACGCATCATTGACCTACATCCACAGCCCAATAGGTAACATCCAAGAGGTAATCCAACCACACAAACTTGATGGATAAAAAGCATCATGAGAAAGCCATGTAAATGCAATTCATGAAGATAATTTAGATTGCAAACTGACTGGGGAAAGGGTCATCTCTCATTTGCAAGGTATGGACCACTTTAAACAGCATGGCTACAAGCTACGAAGGGAGAGCTGTCCCTTGCCAAAACAGGACTAAAATAAAACAGGACACTTACTTTGTAACTGCCAGGGCCTTGACCATTATTTTCCCAACTGGTAATAGGATAGGACCCTTATACTCCAAAGTGTTACATGCTCCATAGCCAGGTTTCCTAATGAGTTCTGGTTTACTTCCATCTAAAGTGTAATAAATAGAGACTCCAGGTGTATCTGAAAGAAACAGAGAAAGTAATTCTTCAAACTCTGTGCAACCTTGCAAAAACAAGCTCTACGCTCCAAAGGACTCACTACTGATTTCTCTGTAGCTTGATTTCACTCATGTAAAGAAAATAAAGCAGTCCCATAAATGACTGAGTGTTTGGGACTGAAACTGTTTCTCCTATGAAATATTAGTTATTCAACAAAAAGCAATTTCATTATAAGCAATATTTCTTACAGCAAGGTAGCTGTGCAATGGTTTTGTACAAAAACATGGCAGCAGCTTGTCCATTCCAATGACAGAAAAGATATTTTCTGCCATAGTGAAAGGTGACAGTTCAAAAATTGTAACAACAACATTGGGAGTGGGCCTGGCACAGGATACTTTCAAGCACTGTTTTTGCAGTCAAAGCAAAATGCAACAGCTTAAAAGTTTGACCTTGGAAGCAGTTAAAACTGCTAACACATATAACTTTATGTCAGTAATATTGTTTGAATGCATAAAATTATGTGCAAGAATATTTGGTGCATCAAACCTGTTGGTTAATTTTATAAGTTCCTTAATGAAATGCATACTTAAAAAATCATTAACTAAATGTGAAGAAAGTATAGAGGCTAAACATTTCAAATGAACACATAAGTAAAGGTTTGACATGGAGTCAAAGCTCTTGTTCATACCTGATTTTATTTCTATGAGAGTATTTGTGTCTATTTCATGTTTAGCTTTCCCTGGAAGCGGGATTCGAAGTGGGATGACTTGAGGAACTGAGACAGAGCCAGCTGCCATTTTTCTCCGCAGTGATCTTTAAACTAGAAAAATAAAAAGGCAGACAATAATTTTTCTAAACAGAAGAATGCACTGAGAAATATGGTCTTTAAACATGAATCCTTGTCTTTTATTTGTTTTTCTCAAAAGAGAGAACACTGGATTGTTGAAACTATTCTGTGACTGTAATTCCATGTGTTTGAGTTAAAACATCTTTAGCATCCTATGTCAGTGATACATGGTAGGAGTAAGGAACAGGGAAGCATCTCCACCCTAATCATGTCAGAGGTGAAACCAGCCTCGTTTCATTATGGCCATCTGAATAAGTACAAGATGTCCTGAAAAGGACTAAAGCAAGACAGCTATTGCTTAAGCGTATCTCAGTTATCATGAGAATCAAGAATATAATCATAAAACAGGTGCCAAACCTGGTATATCATAATGTACAAAGTCATTATCATGTCACATAATTCAAGAATGAAAAATTGCATTTGGATATGATAACATTTTACAATACAAAGAGACGTACTCCACATCTTGGGAATTGGTACTCAGGGCCAGGAAACACGTCTACACTACTCGGATTTGGTTTTGTAACCGACCCTCCAACACTGCAGAGACAACTCTTACATGCTCATCAATGCAGACAGCCATGATTCAGCACCGGAGGTGTTGGTGAGCCCCCACCCTCCTTGGGGTACACTGGGGTGCCCGCTGTGCCCATCTCCACGGCTGGGTAGCCCAAAACAGTGGCTCAGGATTGTGGGCACTTCTCAGCCAGGCTCTCCCAGGCTGCACGATGTCCGGTCCCAGTGGCACAGGACATGCAACTACACAATCAAATGAGAGGGGATCACAGTGGGTCATCTGGTCCAACCTCCCTGCTCAAGCAGAGTCATTCCAGAGCCCATGGCACAGGATTGTGTCCAGATGGTTCTTGAATTCCAGTGCCAGATGGTTCTTGAATATCTACAGTGAGGGACACTCCACACCCTCTTCGGGCAACCTGTCACTCGGTCACTGCACAGTAAAGAACTTCAGGTGGAACTTCCTGTGCCCCCGTTTCTGGCTGTTGCGGCTTGTCCTATTGCCCGGTACCACCGAGCAGAGCCGGGTCCATCCTCTTGACGCACACCCACCAACTACGGGCGGATCAGACCTTTACCCGACCTGAGGGGGCTGAGAGCTTTTCCCTCACGCTCCCACCTGCTCTTGGCACACCTGGACCAAAGGTACACGGCGTTCCTTTTCAGTCTCTTGGGATCGCATCCCTGGCGGGACACACACGGCCACACCTGCATCCCCAGCATAGCCAGGCCCCGCTTTCCGCCCCTTCGCGGCGCACCGCCCCGCACCTCGCCGCGCTCCATCCCTGCGGTACAGCCCCTGCTCACCTGCCGGATCCCGCCGGATCCCGCTGGATCCCGCCCCACTCTCCCGTTTCCAGGGACGCCGCGCGCCCGCCGCTCCCGGCGCCCATTGGCCGTTGCGTAGCGACCGAGCCCGTCCCCCTCCGTCGCGCGTCTCTGACGTCATCTCGCCGCGCCGGAGCACGCCTTGCTATGGCGGAGGTGAAGGTGAAGCCGGAGGTGCCCGACCCCATGGACATCGAGAGCAGGTGCGGGACGTGCCGGTGTCTTGTCGTTCAAGGCCTCAGGGGGGTGGTTCGACGTCCGGGTGTTGGGCAGGAAATGGGTCCTGAAGGGGAGGTTGTTGGGGGTACTGAGAGTGTCCTGCTGGGAGGTGCTTAGGTGGCAGTGGGGGTTGGGTCAGGTCATTTTCGGTTGTCCCGGTGTTTTTCTGTCTTGGAAAGGGAAGTGGTGCGCAGGGAGTCGGTGCTGAGTTCCCTCGAGAGAAGCAGTTGATGAATTCTTGTCCCCTGAGTTGTTCTTGTCGTTCTCTTCCCTCCTGACTCTAATACTGTTTGGATTTGGTTTTGGATGCAACAGAACATGACTTTACATTTGCTTTTCTCCTCCCGCAGGATTATTGAGCTGTGCCACCAGTTCCCTCATGGCATCACAGACCAGGTGATCCAGAATGACATGCCCCACATGGAAGCCCAGCAGAGAGCCGTGGCTATCAACAGGCTGCTCTCCATGGTAGGGACATCCCACTTTCCTCACTCTGCCTCAGCACATACATAACCAGAAAGCCCATTAGTGATGGGGGATTAACTAGCTAGAGAGAAAAGGATGGATGTTAGCCCATGCTCTGATATGTGAAGGGCTTCTCTGAGCCCCTCACAAAATCCCAAGGTTGTGGATTGCTCTGATGACAGGCAGGTGAAACATGCCAAATCTGTGAGATCCAAGGCTGTAACTATAGGAAAGGATCAGCTGACAACAAAAGAGTGAATGGTAATTAATGCTGTTATACACACTTACACTCTTGGGCTGGTCTGATTGCTTGCCTCTTCAAAATAGGAGATAAGGATTTTTCCTGGCACAAGTGTCCAGAGCAGAACAGGTTTTTTGTGTGTGTGACAAATGCCAGTAATTTCCTTCTGAGTGTCACTGCCCGTCCTACTTAGCAGCTTTCCGGCATTGTCCACTTAGTAAAAAGTAGAACTTTGCTACTGGAACTTGGAATTGTTCCAGAGCTCCACTGTGATTTCCGGGTTGCCATGCAAAGGAGTGATTTGGTGGAAAGTGAGAGCAAAGTGTACAGCATCTTGATGTCCCTTGTACCATATGAAAGTTAGGAGAAATAATAGGAGTTGTATAGATGTTGTGGGAATGGTCAGGAGCTGATTGTTATTTCTGATAGCTGATGATAAGTGGATTCTTATCAGGGAAAAAAAATATCCTCAAGGGTATTACTGTACTTGTAGGGAGAAAATATCCTCAAGGCTATTATTGTTTCCAGTGGTTAGAAATGTTACTTTTCATTTTTCTTTAATTAGTTGACATTAAATAAGGTTTTTATTTTAGAATATTCTTTGCCACCTTCTGAGACAAGCTGTTTGAAGGAAAGTAAACGCATTGTGCCCATCTCTCCTAGGGGCAGCTGGACCTTCTGAGGAGCAGTGCAGGTCTCCTGTATAGAATCAAAGATTCCCAAAATGCAAGGTGAGCTTCTGTTTGCTGGATAAATATATTTGGAACACAATTCTTGTTTGTAGTGTAAGCCAAATCAAACTTCTTTCAAATTTTGGACCTTTCAAAAATCCTAATGTCTGTCTTATTTTGCAGTAAAATGAAAGGCTCTGACAATCAAGAGAAGCTGGTTTACCAAATCATAGAGGATGCAGGCAACAAAGGTAGTTTAAATTATGATTGTGAATGGTACTAACTCTGTTTACTTATGGAAGCATTCCTGTCCAAACTTGTAAATGCATGCCCAGACAATCCAAATATAAAATCTAGAGTCCCCATACCAGCTCTGTAGCTAATGTTCCATTTGTCTGCTTTTTAAAAACAAAAGAGAAGGTGACACATTTCCCTATTAAAATAACAACTTGTCCCGCTTGACTTTTGGGCGGGGCTCTTTTAGAATACTCTGAATAAGAATTGTGAGTTATCTGTAGGGCTGTCAAGCTGAGGAATCCATGGAACACTCCCTGTTTAAAAGAAAATGCAGAAACAGGATTTAACAGATGCCCTGCCAGCAGAAACCGCCGCTAACAGCAGGGCTTTCTCAGCATTTGTTCCACACAGTGGCTGAGACACAGCAGGTAGAACTGGTTGTCGTGTTTTTGCTGAAGCAAACACCATAACCTAAAAATGCAAGGACACTTCTGGGGTGTGTTCGGTTTGGCAGTGAAATGGGGTCCACTTGTAAGAGCTCTGGGAGGGGGACAGTGTGGTGGTGATGCTATGTGTGACTTGGTTTTGTCAGTTGTTTGTTTTGCCCCATCCCTTCCCTTTTGCTGGCAGTGGTAGGATACATCCTGTGCTAGGCAAGGGACCCAGGCAGTGTTGTGATGGGACTTTTGGTTTGTGAGTATGTGCAGAAACAAATGGTTTAATCTATTTATTTCTGTTCATTTCTCTGTTTTTAAACAGGTATTTGGAGCAGGGACATTAGATACAAAAGTAATTTGCCTTTAACAGAGATCAACAAGATACTGAAAAACTTGGAAAGCAAGAAACTAATTAAAGCAGTTAAATCTGTGGCAGTGAGTATCTTGTGACTTTTTTTTTTAACAATTTCAAACATTTGCTGCATGCTTTATATGCTTTTAACAGAGGACTGGGAGCAGAGAAACCTCATTTTGCCTCCAGCTTTCTCTTTGACTGTGCACCAGTGTTTGACTCTCTGCCTTTAGTGTGCAGGTTTGAGGTGCAGCAGATATGGGAGGTTATCATGTTTATAAAATAACCAACATAGTATTAACAAACTAATTAATAAACAGATTCCTGTTCATATACAGATCACTATTCATATACAGTTCTGTCACTCTTCCCCCCATCATTAATTACATACCATTACAATCAAATTGGAGTTTTAGTTCTCTCAGTTCTTTGTTGCACCCAGCTGTTGTTACAGTTCTGTTACCCTTGACAAACCTCGTGCACTGCTTGTTGCTTATCTGCAGTTCTGTCACTGCTTTCCCTGCACTCCCATACCTGATCTTCGGGACATAAACCCAGGGAAGAGCCTGGTGGGTTTTCCCCAGCGTTTCAGTGGACTTGGGATCAACTTCTCTGCTGTCTGTACACATCCACACTGCATTGTCTGCAGATCCTGCCCTCTCTTGTTCTGACTTTTACACCTTTTTCTCCTCTTTTATTTGTTAACTCTCTTTTCTACCACTCTTTCCTCCTTTCTCCACTTAGTCTCCACCCAAATAAGCAATGCCCACAGATACTTTTTCTCAGTTGGTCCCAGTGTTGCTATAGCATTCTGATATTTCTGATACTGAGGCAATCTCCGCCTTTTATGTGGCACTATAGTTACCTAGCTGCAAGTGACTTTGCAAGGTTCCTCTCCCCTAGATCTCCTTGAAATTCCCTTCAGTGATCTGGTTCATACTGGATTTGTATTGTTTACTTCAAACAATTTCTAAGACATTTGATTCACATTTGATTCTGTTTCAGTCTTGGTTCTGCTACTTTGTTCCAGTTACTCAAGTTCCAGTTACTTTCTTGCATGCAAACAGTCCATGTATCAGAGTAGGGCTTATTCTTTTCCATGTTTTTTGTCACACTGTTAGAATGCTCATGCAGCATCCTGTTCTCCCTTACCTGCTCAATTACAAATCATTTGTGTTAGCACACTCTTTGGACATTCTCCTAGTTTTCAGCAGAGATTGTCTTGTTGCAGGGTCTGGTAAATTTGTCTTTGCTGTCTTCTAAAGACACTTTTCTGCCCTCCTTTGACTGTAGAGAGGGATTAGAGTCAACAGACTAAAATTAAGCTCTGAGATGTTCTTTGGTGAGGTATGCATTGTGTCCCTATTGTTGGTAGGACTCTCTTCTAACACTATGTTGTAAAATGAGTATGGCCTGAAATGTGTTGATCTCTTTATATCTGTGCTACTTGAGGGTCAAACACGTTGAGGATAGTTCAGGTCAGCTGGATTGCTGTGCCCCAGGTATAGGGGTAATGAACTATCCCTTTTGCAGATTATCTGCTTAAATCTTCCTTTCTTGCTGCAGCCTTTCAGCTGTTGAGAGCTGTGCACTTTCCTCTAACAGGCATCCAAGAAGAAGGTCTATATGCTGTATAACCTGCAGCCTGACCGCTCAGTCACGGGTGGTGCTTGGTACAGTGACCAGGACTTCGAGTCTGAGTTTGTGGAGGTGTTAAATCAGCAGTGCTTTAAATTTCTGCAAAGTAAGGTGAGTGCCAAAGTGACCTTCCGTTTTTTTTTCTGCAAGTCATTGTTTTCTTTCTAAAACAGGTGCCAGGCAAGGCTTAAGTTTTCCACAGGTGTTGG
This sequence comes from Atrichornis clamosus, assembly GCA_013400975.1. Classification (NCBI taxonomy): domain Eukaryota; kingdom Metazoa; phylum Chordata; class Aves; order Passeriformes; family Menuridae; genus Atrichornis; species Atrichornis clamosus. The sequence continues at coordinate 21,572 of WBMZ01006644.1, forward strand.
CCATTATTTCAGCTAGATTGGCAAATCTGTACTGGACTATTGTTTTTGTCACAGCAAGTGCGATGGTGTTGCATTTTAGTGATGGATATTTTTACACCCTGGACAAGGAGCGAAGCCTTTTATCTCCAAGGTCCAGTGAAAAACTGTCCTAGGTGACCCAAAATCGTGTATTCCATATCTTCTGTATGCCCATCTGCCCAAGATTATTCCCATCTGTAAGACTCGGGAAAGCGGAACTTGAGTGTTTTATTCTGGGTTCACGGAAGGGGGGGTGCGAGGTCTCTTTAAAAACAGGAAGGAGAAACGGACACGAGGGGAGCGCTTTTGTTCTCCCTGAGCTCCCGAGGGGGTTGCCTGGGGGAGGTCTCCAAGTTGCAACCCGAGAAGCTGCATTTCGCAATCTAAAGCTGCTCCAGAGGGAATTTCGCAATACCTTTTCCCACTGCTGCTCGGGACAGCCGAGGAGCAGTCAGACCCTCTCTCCGTACAACCTGCCGGGAAATTTTTTTCCAGCGTTTTTGGCAGCATTGGAGCCTTTTGGACAAAAATAGTTTTCAGGTTTTGTTCTGTCCCTGTCCACCCCTGATTGTTGTTTAGGGTAGGAAGGAGTTCTGGAACTGTGGAGGCTCTTATCTTCTATCTGTTACTTTTTCACTTACATCTTCTCCCATTTTGTCTCTCCTTATCGGTGAAAGGAGGTTGGTTAAATCTAAACGCGAGGTGCCTCATTTTGGAGTTTCCACCCCGTATAATTGTCTAAAGACACAAATTAGGCAGCAAAGAACACAGGACCAGAAAATCTGGGAAAGGTCACTGTGTTTTCTGCAGAGCTCCTGATTTCTGAGAGGGTGTAAGGTAGCAGTCAGTCAGCCAGCTCTGCCTAGAAAACAATTGTCCCTGGTCTAAATTGTCTCTAGTTCATTAAATATGTCTGCAGATTGTAGCATTTGTCTATTCCATTACAATATGTTTTAACTGGCACTAGGTACAGCAGAAGCTCTTTTTTTTTGTCAGCAAAATGCCAAATGCTGGTACTCCTTCATATTAATCTAAGGGACAGTGTAAACTTTATGTCATTTATTATAAAATTATTTTTGGTTGTGCAATTGTCTCACATAAATCAGTCTTAAGGGCATGGCTTTAAAAGCTAAACATGTCCCAGAAATGGCTTGGAAATCAACTTTTGTACTTGGGTCTGCCTGAAACTGAACCACGAAGGAGGCTCTTGGCAGTGAGTGCTGACTATAACTAATCTTTGCTTTTTTCTCAGGCAGAGGCAGCTCGAGAAAGCAAACAGAACCCCATGATACAGAGGAACAGCTCATTTGCCTCATCCCATGAGGTGTGGAAATACATCTGTGAACTGGGTATCAGTAAGGTCAGAACAGATTGCCCTCACTACTGCTCAAATTGTCAGTGCATGCGTAGCTGTAGGAGCTGAGTACTGCAAACTTGCTGAAGGTCTCATAAAGGTCTTAGTGACCTACAGCTGGTGTAGTGGGGGTGAGCTTTGTGGCTTTATTGCTTTTTGGGGAGTGTCATTGATACTGCATGGGATTCCACGATAGCTTGTGCTTGTGGGTTTTCAAAGATGTATACAAGAATTAGCATTATTCATATTCTTGTTAATCTCAGCCGATTTATGTTTCATCATTTCTCTTAAGTTTACCTATGCACTTCAAGAGTTTTAGGGGAGAGAATAATAAAGAAGGGGAAAAGTACCCCGCAGTTATTGGTCACCATCCAGATGTGTATCTTTAGCAGTCTTGTCTTTTTCTTCTTTCACTATCGTTTTCCTGCAAAACTGGAACTGTATCATACTAGGATGATGCAGACACTTCAGGTGCATGGGGAAGTTCTTTTTGGTAAAGCAAGGCCAGTGCAAATCAAAAGTGTTCAGGAGGTAGGAGGTATTAGTATTTGCTTTTCTTTTTGCATCTACACAACTCCATAAAGTTCCCGGTGAGAACGGTGTCTTTTTCTGGGCTAGGTTAGAACTCTAAGGATTTGTTACTCATGGTATTTGCTCATTTCCTCCTTGCAGGACTTACTGGCATGCATCTTTGCTAATATCTATTTCACAAACTGTTTCTTAGGTGGAGTTGTCCATGGAAGACATTGAGACCATTTTAAATACGCTGATCTATGATGGGAAAGTGGAGATGACTATAATTGCTGCCAAGGAAGGCACAGTGGGCAGTGTGGATGGACAGATGAAGCTGTACAGAGCCGTCAGTGCCCTCATACAGCCCACTGGATTAGTCAGGACACCCTGTGGACTCTGCCCTGTGAGTTACTCATTCTGTGTATGATTGCTCTTGAATACAGTCCTGCCAGTGGCCAGATGGCACTTTGCAAGGTTCTGCCCATGAATGAGCCTCATGGCTGTCTAAGCCAGCTGTGCTTAAAAGCTGCCTGTGATGCCTTAGCTATGGTTGCTCTAAACCAGGTGTTTCCCACTTACATCCTGTCTCTTTACTGGACTGTATGTGAAAGGATGCTATCAAGTGTAGCCCACTCCAAATTAGATTATTGTATTTCTGATCCCAAGTTTGCCTGTTTCTAGCAAGCTAACTTACTTCTGTCTAGATTTTGGTCTCCCCTCCCTGAACTGTAAATTGGTCTGTAGGTAAAACTTGCCAGCATGTCTGTTTGTGGTGGAATCTGTCTTGCTCTTCTCCCTCAGAGCTGGCATAAGCCTTCCTCGATTTTTTTTTTTGGCCTCTATTAGACTAATGCTTATCTACTAGGGAAGGAGCAGAAAACAGGGGAGCATGTTACACACAGCAAGCACCATCTAACTGGAAGAAATTACTCTGCTGACACAGGGCTTTATTTTGCAGGTTTTTGATGATTGCCATGAAGGTGGTGAGATTTCTCCATCAAACTGTATTTATATGACAGAGTGGTTGGAGTTTTAAAGTGAAAGAAAACTGTAAGCTGGATTCATGCTTCACAGCCAAGGTGACAAAGCAGGTTGCTTTTTTTAAAAGCGGACGTGTAAATTTGTAAGCAACTTCAGGATGTGGAGTGACATTGTTTTAATGATACATAAACCAGAAATGTATCAGTTGTGTGAACTATCCTGTGAGTGGACTGGAAATGGAGTCAGTGCTGAAGATCAAGGCTGAAGTGGAAATGCAGATCCATTCTTGAATCAAAAATTGGTTGTGTGACTTGAAAAGTGCCACAGCACATCTGTGTGGTGATGCATCACTTCCCAGGATGCAACACAAGGATCGTCTTGGGTACTCCACAGATGCTTATTCTGGATGAGAGAAGTCAGTAGCTGATCAGAAAACCTTGCTAACAAGTGGTACCAAGAATGAGATCCCAAACTTTGCTTTCAGACTAAGCTACTGGCAGATGCTTAAGTTCTAAAGCTGACACTTTTCTCCCAGGATAGCTTCCATCTAATTGAAGACTAAGAATCTCATGTGGGAAAGATTCTGAATATGTCAAACTCACTGGTTCTTTATTATCTTTCTTACCCGCTAATTTATTATTAAAACTCTGATTTTTCTCATGTACATCTGTGCTTCATTTCCTGTATTGCTGTCTGGTGATGCATCTGTTGTAGTTACTCCTTCATCATCAAATTTCTGGTGATGTGTTTTGCAGCTGCATCACATACATTTCACTCCACTGAAATTTTGAGTGGAGGTATTCTGGGAAGGTAAGTTTTCCACAAGAGAAAGAGTTCCTCTGGCCTGATGATACAGGGGAAAAAAAGTCACCTCCTTTTTCATAAATATGAATATTCTGCATTTGTGGTGCAGCCAGCTCTTCCAGCATCCAGAGTAAGAGAGGGCTGGAGTGACATCCTAGCAGGCAGGCTGTTGTGCACATGGACTGTGCACAGACAGTCTGGTCCCTGCACATCCTGCTGCCTGTGGCTTCATTGGGCTGTGTCCAGGCTGGATCCCTACACAATTACTCAGTATCTTCAGGACAGTCTCCCAGCACTGGGAAACAATCAGGGGGTCAAGCACAACACAGGGCCTCTTGCATCTGGCTGTTTTCAAATGTGCCTGGCTGAAAATAAGCCCTCCTGGACACAGTGTTGGGAGGGTGATGGGAAAGCACCTCTGTGGCTGCGTTAGCAGCATGCTGGGTAATGTGACAGAGGGTTAACACAGATTTTGGAACAGTTTACCTAAAAAGGGTAAGAAACCCTACAGCAGCATTTTCAATATTGTCCATGAGTTTGCCCCTTGTAAAAGGAGTCTGGATCACACATCAAAGTGTTCAAATCTTGCTCGGTTTCTATTTCCCTGCTTACAGTGTGGGTGGAGGACAGAGGCTGATGGTGTTAAGTGCTGTACAAAGAATAAAAAAGAAGAAAAAGCACAGTACTTGTCCCATACAGGGAGGGTATAGATGCAAAGGCCCCTTATGTGGGAACAGTTAGGTGTGTACTGGAGCAAACAACCAGGACTGGTAAGCTGGGATGTCCATGGAAGGACTTTGTGTTGGCGAGGTTAGCACCCACAGCCAGCTCTCCTTTTGTTGCAGTGTTGTCTTCAGGTGACAGGGATGCATATCTGTACAGAGGCAGAGATGCTCTTACAAAAGAGATGTGGGGGTGAAATGATTAGAGGTTTGTTCTTGCTGTCACCCCTTTAACCACTCAGAACAGTGAAGCCAAAGGGAAAAGGCTGCTCACTTCCCTGGAGGGAGCCTTGGATCAGACATCCTTTATTCGGCCGAAGGTAATTTCATTGAGATGTGAGGCTGGGGTTGCTTTTGTCTTCCTGTCTTCAAAGGGGACCTGGCACAATGGGGTCCTGAGTCCTGCTGCTGCACAGATAACACAGTGTTTGTGCTCTACTGCAGCTAGAAGATAACTTCCAGGGAAACAACACGACTTTATCATGCAGGTATGTCACTTTATGCTCTATAACCACATTCATTAGCAATTAGAAAAAGGAGAGAAAGCTTCTCCTCAGTGAAGAGCTTTAGGAAGTAGACAGATGATTCTTCAAGCTCTTTGAGTTTTGGCATTGGGTTTATCTGGTTCAGATGACCTTTGTGGTATCTGAAACTTCTTAGTGTTGGAGCTGTAACAGGACTTCTCAGATTTGGAAGAAAATGCCTATAAGAGAAAAGTAAAGCAATTTCAATACCCTATCTGTAAGATAGGAATCTGTCTGATCTATTTCTAAATGAATCAGAGAAATGATCTTTCTGTCAGTCTGGTTCTTCATGAACCTGTCTAATCTATCAGCCTGAAATCCTTATCTAAAAAGGGAGTAAGTGCTAAAAGGTAGCATTAATAGTCTCCTGAGTTTCATCAGTCTTCTAGTTGGCAAAGCTGTCCCTATTCCAAGCTGGTATGAAATGTAGTATTTTGAAGAAGCTGCAGTAGTAGCTCCAGTACTGAATATTAAAACGTGTAGAAAGCAGAGAGCTAAAGTTATCCCTCAAAACATGGATGACAGCTTGGAGGCATAATCGGCTCATTTGTTTATGGAGGCCTCATACAAGAGGTCAGAGTTCAGCTGCTGCAGGACCAGGAGATGCCTCCTGAGTTGGAGAGAGCTCATCCTTGTTTTCATGAGCCCTGATCCTGCTGTGAACCCCAAGTGCTTCCCTCACTAGTGGCAGCCAACTGTCCAAAGGTGAGCTGGAGGGTGGGCACACCCACGTGCCATTTTCACACGGAATCAAGTGCAAAATTGCTTTTGAATTCCAAGAGAAATATTGACTACAGTACCTGGCTGTACTGTGAACTGACAGTGGGCATCTGGCAGGTACTGTCTGGCATGTCTAGCTTTTACAGGCCAAAGTTTAAAACATTAGGATGAGTGGCAAACTTGATGCTTTGATAGTGAAAACATTTACCCCGTGGCTGAGTGGTTGTTTAGTTTTTCCTGGGTTTGATTGGTTGTTGTTTTTTTTATTTTTACTCTGATGGTAACTGGCCCGTTGAAGCTGTGATGGGTGCTGGTTGTTCATCTGGTGTTGTTCGAGCACCATCTCCTGTCTCTTCCTGGGATGGCTCCCCCAGGGCTCCAAAAAGGAAAGAGCTCACTCCTAAACCACACTCTGGTTCCTTTTTTTGCCTCCACATGCAGAGCAGTTTTTGGGAAGACACTGTAGTGAGTGGAGACAGCTGGATCTCCTATTGCAGCTAAACAATTGATGCTTTGATACACAGACACCTCAAACAGAGTTGTCCTCTGCCACACACAGACCACCTTTCCCTCCTGCTTCATGTGGCTGGGGCTTTCTGTCATTTCACCTGTGAGAAATGCGTGGCCAGGCCCTCCTCAGCCATGCTGAGCCCAGCTTAGCCTGCAGCCTGGAGGAGACAGACAGGTATTGTGACAATCTCCACAGATGGTGTCCAAGTTCTTTTTGAGAATGTTCACTTCCAACATGAGAAAGTCGATCATTGCACTTTGCTCCCTCTTCAAGAGACCCTGGGGGGAGTGGGGAGGACAGGAACTGGAGCTCAAAGCTTTCTTCTCTTTCAGTTGTTAAACAAAAAACAAGCTGGGGCTTGTGTAGGCAGCCTGTGGTGTCTTCCTTTCTCCCACTTTTTGAGCAAGCTTGCGATTCTTCTAGGAAAACAGAAGAATGGGAAAGCTTTTACTTGGGTTATTTGGCCCAGAAACACAGGGCTTTAAGATTGTGCTTCTCTTCCAAAGCACTTTGGTTTAACCCAGCAGACAGGTAAACACCACACAGCTGTTCTCTCACTTCCTCCTCAGTGGGATGTGGGAGAGAATTAGAAAAAAAGGTAAAGCTTGTAGATGCAGATGAAGACAGTTTAACAGGGCAGAAAAGGAAGGGAAAATAATGCAAAGAGATTATATAAAACAAATGATGACCAATGCAGTTGCTCCTCCTCTGCTGACCAATGCCCAAGGAGTGCCTGAGCAGTGGGCTGGAAACCAGCAGCCAATTCTCCTCAGTTTTATTGTTCAGCAGGACACCCTATGGTAAGGAATAAGGGATATCCCGAGCCAGTTTGGGTCACTTGTCCTGTCTATGTCCCATTCCAAATTCTTGTGCACCCCCAGCCTCCTGGCTGGCAGGGCAGCATGAGAGGCTGAAAAGCCCTTGCCTTAGTGTAAACTCTGCTGCGCAAGAACTAAAAAACATTAGAGTGTTATCAACATCTTCCTAATCCTAAATCAAAAACGCAGCACTAAACCAGCTCCTAGGGAGGAAAATTTACTCTATCCCAGCTGAAAGCAGTACACAAACTCACAACAGTTCCTCAATGTTTTAGTTTAATGCTTGCAGGGGGGGTGCAGCATGGCCTTGAAGCACTGGGTCCCAGGCTCTTTGCTGTTAAGATGTGGCAATGTGAGGAAGACGTGAAACAAAGGACAAATTTGATTCCTACTTGAAGAACCAGTCCTGAGTCTGAGAATGTCAGCAATAGTAGTAATTTGAATTTTATACAATTTAGCATACATGTAAGTAGCGTGCTTCTACTTTTTTATTCCCACTGTATGTGGGATCCTTCTGCTTGTGTTCAGATTTCACACAAGGCACACAACTTGCCTTATGCAGGAAGCTGGGAAGGCAAAATTAATATTCTCCTCAGACAGCATTTAGTTTTGCTTTGTTTTGGACTTGGAACGGTTCTCTGCACATTCCAAACACAGATTTCTGTAGCACTTAAAGAAAACAGAAAAAAAAAAGAAACTCCAAAGCTTGACAGTGCAGTGCATGGGTGAGCGAACTTGATCATAGGACATTAACTTCCTTTAAGCAAAGGTGGACCCATGCCCACATGGATGCCTGGGGAATATTTATAAGCTGACCACTGCATGAATTTAAGGCAAACACCCAAACTCTCAGAAGCAGATTGAGATATTTCACTGCAATGCCTTTGCCCCTTGAAGTATTTGTGAAAGTCTGCAGTGTTCAGAAGTGGATTTGGGTCCATGCATTCAGATAGGACAAATCCCACTTTCACGGCATTACACGAAACTGCAGGGTAGGATTCCTGTCATTGGTCTCACCAGGATAAGGCTTTCCCTCCTTGGGTTTGGAAGACGCTCTGGGAAACAAGAAGAGATGGAATCAATGAAAGAGGGAACGTATTTGCCTTCTTTCAAGGCAGAGACAAGTTCCAGGGGCAAGTCAGGCTTGGTCAAAAGTCTGCCACCTATTCACAGGCTCCACGTTGTATTCCTGAAACTTGTGCCCATCCCTGGACCTCTCCTCTCCAGAGGGTCTGGGCACTGCCGGGGGCTTCCCAGTGGGCTGGGGTACAGATTTCCTGGCAAAGCGAAGAACCGGTGTGGCCTCAAGCAAACGTGAGGGGTTCTGGCAACAGAGAGGGAGGAAGATCCAATGGATTGTCCCTGTCTTGTTGCTGGCTTAGGTGGCCTCATGTGCCCGGGGACAGAAACCCCAGCATCCCACATTCGGCAGGCACGCCCCGTCCATCGCCATTCCAACGCGGAACTTTCCGCCCTTAGCCAAGATGGCTTCCCTGACGCCGCCGCCCCGCCACATTTGGTAGGGGCAGGCCGCTCCCCCTCCTTCCGAGAGGCGGTGTGGGGTGCCCTTAGCCAAGATGGCGGCGGAGCCTCACGGCGGGAGGCTGTGCAGTGCCACCGCCGCCATCTTGGCTGCGGGCAGCGCGCACCGCTGAGCTGGCCTTGCCGGGCGCGCGGGGCTTGCCGGGAGGGAGCGGCGCGAGCGGCGCGGGCAGGTGCGAGCGGCGGGGGCTCCGAGGGGATGGCGGGGTCTGTGCCCCGTGAGGGGACGCGGGGAGGGAGGGGTCAGTGGCCGCCCCTGTGCGAGGGAGGCGGGCAGGGCTGTCCCCCGTGAGGGATGCTGGGGGGCCAGTGGTGTCGCCTGCGGAAGAGTCTGGACGGGGTGGTCAGTGGTGTCCCCTGTGAGGGATGCTGGGGGGGCACTGGTGTCGCCTACAGGAGGGTCTGGAGGGGGTGATCAGTGGTGTCCCCTGAAGGTGGTGTTTGCTGCCGGGGTGCTTGCATGGGGGTCAGCAGTGTCCCACAGAGCAGCACGGGGGCTCAGCGGTGTTCCCTTTGCCCGGGCTGGGGATCGGCAGTGTCCCCCAAGGGCAGGGATGGGATCGGTGGTTCCCCTGTGGCTCTGCTGGACGGTCAGCAGTGCCACCGGTAGCAGTGCCGGGGGTCAGCGCTTTGCCCTGTGGCCGTGCTGAGGGTCAGTGGTCTGGGGGGCAGAGGTGGCCCCTATGGCTGCACTAGGGATCTGTGGTGTCCCCTGTAGCCAGCAGCTAGGATATTCCTGGGGTTCCTTATAGCACTGCTAGGAAGCAGTAGCACTGCCTATAGCTTTGCTGGAAGGAGTCGTGGTCAGCATTGTGCCCTAAGCAGATCCCACAGGGAGACTGGAATACCGCCACCACTCACCTGCTGAGGCTTTGGAAGGGTCCATCCTCTCCTGGACAGGGAGTTTGGGATCTTCCCACTGCCAGGATGGGCCAGGAGATGGCTGCAGAACAGGTGCAGGGAGTCCTTGCACTGTATGTATTGTGAACCCTTCTGTTTGTTCATCCAGAGATGGGGGCAGAAATCTAGGGCAATTCTCTGTAAGCTTGATTTACATCCTTAATAGCAAGGATGAAGAAAACATAACTGAGTTTGGCGTTCTGTAGGAAAATGTTACACCAAAACTTCTCCTCTGAGGGGAGGTGATGCTTCTGATTTCTCATGTGTGTGGCCCTCCTGCAGTGAGGACCAGGAATAAGGTAATCCTGGAGCATCTGCAGCTGTTGGTGAACCTCTGAGTTTCCTTGTCTGAAGCAGATTGTGGAGCTGCTGCTTTTGGCTCTGTGAGTTGCTGCTAGTGCTGTGTGGTGTTTGTGCTCTGGATTGACAAGTGAGTTTTTTGGTAGGCTTGTTGTTAGCTTTCCCAGGAAAATCAAAGATAGCGATGGCCTGGAAGCTCTTGTTCGTGTCTTACTCTGAAGAGTTTAGTAAGACAAAACAGAGAGTGACTCCTCTTGCGTGGGGATATTCCTCCTTCAATAGCATGTTTTCTGAAGTGTGCTGGACTCTCAATTTCTTCCTTACTGGGAATGGGACAATGGTGCCATGCACAGCCGGTGTCTAAAAATCACAGAAGACCTTTCCTTACATTTTGTCATGTACTCTTTTCCTGTTATAAGCAGGTCAGGTTGGCAGCCTGCTGACATTTGTGATTGTTTTGGTCTCAAACTTGGCCTCTTTTTCTCTCTTCAACGTTTCAGCTGAAGGCTTCAGGATGTGCTGCAAATCTGACCTGTTTTCCTTTACTGACCCAGTCAGGCAGGATTGCCTTGAGGCCAGCATGAGGCCGATTAGGTATTGAGATGTTAAAAGTGAATCATAAGAGAAAAAACAACAAACCCATGAATTCTTCCTTGTGTCTTTGTTGGATTTGGTGGTGTTTTAATTGGCTGTAATGTGGATGAGAGCACTGGACAGAAGATTAACGTGGTCACATGGTTTGTTTGATAATGGGATTAATTCATTGTAATGTATTGGCTTTGTCCTACAGTGTCTTGTGCCCTAACCTGTAGTTGATCTGCTGAGCTCCTTTGCAGGCCTGTTGTCCAGACAAGTGACTGCTGCCTGAATGTGCCTTCTTTTGTCCTTTCAGAGCTCCTGCAGTGCCATGGCGACGTACCTGGAGTTCATCCAGCAAAATGAGGAGCGTGACGGAGTGCGTTTCAGCTGGAATGTGTGGCCCTCCAGCAGGCTGGAGGCCACAAGGATGGTTGTGCCCCTGGCCTGTCTCCTGACCCCCCTGAAGGAGCGTCTGGACCTGCCCCCTGTGCAGTATGAACCAGTGCTTTGCAGCAGGCCGACCTGCAAAGCAGTGCTCAACCCACTCTGGTAGGAATTGCTTGGCTGGGCATGTGAAAAGAGGCTGGATAGTACCCAATTTTCACCTGAACTTCACTACTTCCATATTCCCCTTTTTCTCTGCCCAGTGCCTGGCAACCTCTTTCATTTAGATGTGGTGGGCTTCCACAGTGCCTTAGGAAACACATTAACCCTCCTGTTACTGGAGCTGGCAAGACCAGAGGAGACAGGAATGTTTTTGGGGAGGCTGATAAAGCAGAGATGAAACAGCCAGTCCTCTCACCATCCCAGAGAATTTCATGGTGAATGAGGAAACTCAAACAATAATGCCAATTATACTGATACTGTCCTCTGGACTGTGATGTTTGCTTGTTTTCCTGCTTCCTACTGTGTGTAGGTCAGTTCAAGTATGAGCATCATGAAGTAATTTTAGAGAATAATCTCAGTCCCAAAATCATGTGGTGATCATGCATATTCCGAGTGTGGTGTTGGGCTGAGAAAAATCAGGGAAGGTCAGTAAGAGCAAGTAAAATGAGATCAAATCCATGGAATAAGAACGTGGTGAGGCATCCCGCAGTAGCAGGATGTTGTAACGGGCTGAGGAGAGTAAACTCTCTGGGACAGGGAACAGCCTGTTCCGTGTTTGCACAGGATCTGGGTGGATGGCTCCTACTGCTCTGTGACTGGAGCACTTGTGTGCTAGAGCTGTACAAACAATAAGACAACTGAGATAAGCCTAAGTGCAGGAAAGAATGATTAGACCCAAGTCTTTGTCTGCCAAGGGCTAAGCTTCAGAGAGTTGTCAGTGGTGTGTCATGCTGGCAAGCCTGGAAGTGGCAGGGCTGGATGAGCTAATGAACTTTCTGGTAATAGAACAAGAGTCTGAATCCCTAAAACATTTGCTGTTCAGGCTGGAGTGTCTGTATCTTTCTCAGTGCTGTGAACCAGCACAGATGATTGTGAAGCTGTGCTGTAAAATTGTTCCTGAAGTCGTACTAATGCCTCCTCTTTCCCTTGCAGCCAAGTTGACTATCGGGCCAAGCTTTGGGCTTGTAACTTCTGTTTTCAGAGAAACCAGGTAAATTGGAAAAAGCATCAGTCTTTCCACCTTTTCAGTGAACATTTTATTGATGGCCTTCCCTGGTGAAGGACATCAAGCATAAATTCCACTTCTCTAGATCCCTTCCCCTGGCCTTTTTCTCTTGCTGAACCCAGGCCAGGGTACAGTCTGCTTTACCTGACATCGTGTCTATTTTCAGTTCAGTTTTGCCAGTGATTTTACTGGCATGCAGGGCATAGGAAGTAGATAAAAATGCTGTTTTGTCCCATGGGTTCCAGTGTGTTATTTCACTTGATATTTACTGTTCCTGCAGAGTATGAAATTCATTAGATTTGAGTAGACTTTTGCCATCAGAAACTACTGTATGGCTAAAAGAATTTAAACCAATACTTTGTTGCTGCTGTAGTCCTACTTTTTATTTACACTGGATTAAGCCACTGTCTATCCTGCTGGTCACTTATTGTCTGTGCCTTGGAGAACAGCCTTGTGGGTTTCTTGTCATGAAATAATCAGGTTGGTGCAGTGGCAGTAGATAAAGAGTTGGATAACCACAGCCTGAGCAGGGCAGGCTCTGTACTGCAGAGGAGAGCCCTCCATTTATGTCCTGCAACTTCCTTGTCCTAATTTTTTGTTCTCTTTTTCAGTTCCCCCCAGCATATGCAGGCATATCTGAAGTCAATCAACCAGCAGAGCTTATGCCTCAGTTTTCAACAATTGAATACATAGTGCAGGTAAATGAACCACAGGCAAGTTGGAAGCCCCCAGAATTGTCTTGTTTGTGACAGATTATATATGTGTAAAATTTTCTTAAGATGGTGCAAATGAATAACATGTCTGCAAGGTGCTTAAGAAGGGGCTCATTTTATTCCTTGGCTGGAGGCATTATAAAGTGTCATCTCTTCCCACATCAGCGAGGCCCTCAGACGCCGTTGATCTTCCTGTATGTTGTCGACACGTGCTTGGAAGAGGAGGATTTGCAGGCACTGAAGGAGTCCCTCCAGATGTCCCTGAGCCTGCTGCCTCCCGACGCCCTGGTGGGGCTCATCACTTTCGGCAGGATGATCCAGGTTCATGAGCTCAGCTGCGAAGGGATCTCCAAGAGCTACGTGTTCCGGGGCACAAAGGACCTGACAGCTAAGCAAATACAGGTGTGCTCTGCCACCCCTTAGGCCAGTGGCTTGTACCTGTCAGCTCTGTTGGGCTTTCAAGCACAGGGCTCTCCAGAGGAAGGAAGGAGGGCAGGCTCAGTGCTCTTTAACTGTGAGCCTGTTGCCCTCCCGATATCTGCCCTGTCTTTTTGCCTTTGTAAATTTCTTGGAAGCTTATTCAAGATTGGGTTTGTGTATCTCACATAATGGCCCTGTTGATCCATTCCTAATGGCAGTGCAAAGATTAATAATTTTACAGATTTAAGTATATTTAATGCTACAGTATTGTAGGCCTCAGGGTATATTAAATAATAATATAAATAATACATTTGGTGTTTGAGTAGTATTTCCTCTGCCTCCTCTTTACTATTCTCTAGGATATGCTTGGGCTTTCAAAGCCAGCTGTCTCCATGCAACAGGGAAGACCTCTTCAAGCACCAGAGCAACCTGTTATTTCCAGCAGGTAAGCTTCACCAGCACTGCAGACAAGCAGGGCAGATGTTTTATGCGCCTTTATGCCTGCAGGTAATGCTTCTAAACCTGGGTTTCCCAAGAGGAGAAAGAAGATTTAAATGGTGTTGTCACAATTATTTGCCTCTGTTGAATACAGTGTTCTCTTTCTCAGCTCCTCTTGAGCAGCAGCTGTCGTGTGTTTCGGCAGACTAACTCACCTTTGAAGTTCTTTCCTGTTCTTTATGTGACTTCGCCTTCTTGTCAGTTCCTGATGTTTTGCTTTGATCAATTTTCTTATTTTGCACAGGCTTGTTATCTTGGAAAGTTTGGATGTAAGAAGGCAACATGCCACATGTCTTTTTACTTCTGATTACTGTCTCAGTGCAGTTTATATGTGCCAGGAACAAAGAGGCACTTTTTTTTCTTCTCTGAACTTAGAAGCAGGAAAACACTGTATTTGAATTTTTACAGGTTTCTACAGCCCGTGCATAAAATTGACATGAATTTAACAGATCTGCTTGGAGAACTGCAAAGGGACCCATGGCCAGTGACCCAGGGAAAGAGACCATTACGTTCTACTGGAGTAGCTCTTTCAATTGCAGTTGGCTTATTGGAGGTACGTTTAATGCTTTTGTTTGAGATGAGCAGGTCAAAGTAAGCACGTGGCAGTGTCTCCTGAGATGTGAGCAGGTGTCAGTCCAGCTGGGTTACACTGGGGTGCAGAGGTGCCATTTGTCTCTACTGACTTTTAAACTGGATTAGCACCAGCTGGTGTAGAGTGGGCTGGAAGCTTTCATCTAAATGGTAAAATTTACAGGTGTTTAAAGGTCTCTGATTCTTGTGTGTACTGCCATACAGGAGGTGATATTAAGCACTGGATTTATCTGAGTGTCATCTGAGATGTAACTAAAGAGAACAGAAACTGCCTGCTTCCTGTTTTGAAGACATGAAGCTTGGCATAGTTTAAGTTGAAATTTTATCCGAGTGCTGTCAGGAAATTCATCGCCGTTCATTGAGGTGGCCTTCAGCAGGGACAGGTCCCCACTGACATTGCAGAAGGACATGCAGACACTTCTCTAAAGAAAGCTTTGTTGCCATTTAATCAGTTTCCGTTTTTCTTCCTCCTCCCCCGCTCTGATGTAAGTGTCTGTATTTATTTCAGGGCACATTTCCAAACACAGGGGCCAGAATAATGCTGTTTACAGGCGGGCCACCAACACAAGGGCCAGGCATGGTGGTGGGAGATGAACTGAAAACACCCATCCGTTCTTGGCACGACATAGAGAAGGACAATGCAAGGTTCATGAAGAAGGCCACCAAAGTAGGTGCTTGTGCATGCTGGGTGTGTTTAAAAGTTAAAACTGAATACTGTGTCAGAACACTACATGGGGAGGGAAAGGACAGTCCACAAACCTACATACATTGCTGTGTTGACAGCTTGCCCAGTGTCCTTCTCCAGGGAACATGTTCCATTCTATCAGCGTAGGAACAGTATGGCCACATATTTGCATGGTTAACCTTGAAATGGTTGTCTTTGTGTACATTTAAGTTATGACAGTGGTCAAGTGAAGGGTAAAAAAGACTTCCAGTTAGTTCTCCATCATAGTCTTGTGCCTTCTCAGAAAAAAAGGTATTTCAGTGTTGTTTCTTAGCTAATGGCAGTTGGAGAGTTTGTTCATCAACATCATTGTATCTCCTGGAGAGGAAAAAACTTGTCTCCCAGGCATTGGTCATTTCCAAAAAGCCTCCTTCGTCTTCTTGATGTATAAAACAACTGTTAAAATAGTAAAAATGTCAGATACTAAAATGTTCCTGTCATCTTAGAGAAAGCAGTATGACACTTCTTCTCTTAACTATTGCCTGGAACTCTTTGGGTTTCCACTAAGTCATCCCAGGCTGGATGATCCCATGCGATTTATGCACCGTTTGTGTTTGAGACAATCACCTCAAGCTCATCCCAGTGCATCCTTCATCCTGAGAGGGGCAAGTGTGCTGCACCAAACATCTGTTTAGTTACCACAGCACTGGTGATTGCGCTGTCTGTACCTTGTGCTTCACGTGTTGGCCTCAGGTGGGGAGCAGCAGAAATGCTGCCCCTGGCAGCCTCCTAACCCCTGTGTGTGTCCCCCAGCACTACGAGACTCTGGCCACTCGCTCAGCAGCCAACGGGCACTGCATCGACATCTACGCCTGTGCCCTGGACCAGACGGGGCTGCTGGAGATGAAGTGCTGTGCAAACCTCACTGGGTATGTCCACAGCAGGGCAGCACAAAGCTGGGCACCTGCTTTTCTTCATTTTTTTGTTTCGGAGGGGGAGAATGGTTCAGAAGGCAGTTAAGTTTGCTGTCAGGGCAAAAGGGTTTTTATCATTCTGTTCTAAACTATGGTTTGAATTTGCCAGGAATTACATGGCAAGCCTCACCTGATCCCAGTCCACATTTCTGGAGTCTCAAAGCAGCATGTGAATTAGCACTGCTGTTAGAAAACTCGATGGTGGGTAGAAGCTTTTCTTGTATGGGCCAGATTTTCTCTGCTTAACAGCTCCTGTTATGCTTTCTTCAGAGATTCTTGATTTCCCTGGGTCCAGTCTTAAGTGACACCTCTAAGGGGTAAATGCCTGTCCTCCATATTGCTGAAAATGGTCTCTGTGTACTAAACCAGGCCTTCTGGGGACTTGGCATGTTTTACTGCAAGGGCAAGGTGTTTGTAAATAATCACTCTGTGCTCAGTAGGGAGAAGAGAGATTGTTTGACCCTTTGGTTGTGTTACTGAGCTGCATCTGGGTCAGGCCTGGGTTTGCCAGGGCACGTAGGGGAGGCCCAGCTCAGACCCACGCACCTTCCTTGTGCTGCAGTGGTGCAGCCACCCCAGGTGTAGTGTGGGTGATTCCAGCCCTGCTCAGGGAAAGCAGGCTGAGCAAAGAGGTTTCCCGAGTTGGAACATCAACCTTTGGAAGGCAGCTGAAGGAATGGCAAGAGATAGAGTTGAGGAAGCTGACAAAGATGGAGCACTAACCTGTGTGGCTTTGTAGGAGGCACCCATGAATCTGCATTTCCTGATGTGAATTCTGCCTATGCCAAGGCATGCTCTGAAGCAGTTACTGCATGTGTTTGCATGCATGAGAGGTGGAGGGAGGAAGGATTTGTACATCTAGGTCCCAGTTGCTTCAGCTCTGTTGTGTATCATTCTTTCTTTCCCAGAGGACACATGGTGATGGGAGACTCCTTCAACACTTCTCTCTTCAAGCAGACCTTCCAGCGGGTATTTAGCAAAGGGTACAACGGGGAATTTCGGATGGCTTTTGGTGCAAATTTGGATGTGAAGGTGAGAGATGAGGTTGATTGGATGACAGTAATGGGGAAGGACAAGTGTTGTTGATTCAGAAGTCAGTTTAAGTCTCTGGGGTGTTTGGGGTGTAGAAAAGTCTAGATGTTTGAGGTCAGATGTAGGGCTTTTTTGGGAGAAGCACTGTACTGCAGGGATTTTTATTTGGACGCTTAGTAAGGTTCTTGTTCTGTTTTGTTGGGATTTTTTTGGTTCTTTAGTTGGTTTGGGTTTTTTTCTGGGGTTTTTTTTTTGTTTATTTGGGATTTTTCTGTTTTGTTTTATTTTAAAGTGGCTGAGCTCAGCCTCTCCTCACGCAAAAAGGAACTATAAATATGTCTTCATTATTAAAATGTGACTCTGTAGATTCTCTAATGTTAACTAATTGTAGCAGCAGGTGATCTGGGAAAATACCATCGAAGCTGAGCAAATGATTTAGACTGCCTATATTCTATTTGACTGATTTGATTTAAAAAAACAAACAAACAAACAAACTTTTTTTTTTTAACCTTGTTCCAGACCTCTAGGGAGCTGAAAATTGCAGGAGCTATTGGACCCTGTATATCCCTGAATGCTAAAGGGCCATGTGTCTCTGAAAATGTAAGTTTCTGATGTGGAAAAATCTTCAATAAAGAAGTAAATAAACAGTGCAGAATTTCTGTCTAGACCTACAGCTCTACTAGAATGGTGGAGTTTTCAAGAAGACAAATTTGGGAACATCCCTAGGAAATGACAGTCTTTCCTAGACTAAATTCGTGCTCCATAAGGCTTTCTTTTAACTGTGTGGCCTTCAGTAACTTCATTCACACTCAAAAGATAAGGAATCTAGAAGTCCTCCATTACTTGTACCTCTGATCAGAATTTAACATAAGCTTACCTGTCCTGCTCCTAGAGGCAAAATTACTGTTTTCTTTTTGATTCTATGCAGGAGCTTGGAATTGGAGGAACATCTCAATGGAAAATCTGTAGTCTGGATCCCAGTACAACTCTGGCCATTTACTTCGAAGTGGTAAATCAGGTCAGTCCTGGCATGTTTTTTTTGTTTTAATCATCTTTTTTACACATCAAACTACTTGTTACAAGGCCAGAAAATGCAATGGCATCCCCTGTGTTGCGGATGAATGGTTGCAAAGCAACCAAGTGTTTTGTGATGAAGAAATAATCTCAGAAATTGTTTGTGCGTGTCTCTTTCTTTATGTGATGTGTGGGCTTGTTACAGTTGGGAAGAGTTATGGAAAAACCATCACATTTTGCAGGCTGACCTTGTTTCATTTGCAGCACAATGCACCAATACCTCAGGGAGGCAGGGGGGCAGTGCAGTTCGTCACTCACTATCAACACTCCAGCACTCAGAGGCGCATTCGTGTCACCACCATAGCCAGAAAGTGAGTATCCTGTGCCAGTTCTCTGGCAGAGTGGCAGAAACTGCAGCTTCAGTCTGTGCTGGAATTCCTGGCTTTTTGCTGCATGCATTCAGCTTCAGTCTGTGCTGGAATTCCTAGCTTTTTGTTGCACGCGTTGGCCACAGAGTATCTGGCGCGGGGAGGATGAACCTGGTTTGGGTGGCTGAAGGTGGATGCAGGTGGCACTAACCCTCTCCTGACCTGTAGCTGGGCAGATGCACAGAGCCAGCTCCAGCACATAGAAGCCGCATTTGACCAGGAGGCAGCTGCCGTGCTCATGGCACGACTGGGAGTGTACAGAGCTGAGTCTGAGGAGGGACCTGATGTTCTGCGTTGGCTGGACAGACAGCTGATCAGGCTGGTAAGACCAACACACTGAGCTTGGGGGCATTCTTGATTGCAGTAAAAATGCAGGTGACAACAACTATCTTATTTTCAGATTGACTTGCTTCATTTGTGCTCTGATCGTGGTCACAAAGCTGTAGTATGGGATAGCTCAGAACCCAGTGTGACTAGCACATTTGTGGTGGGGTAGGTAAACATCCCATCATGCTGAAAGGGTTAAACCTGACATTGAATAAGTGATGGTGAAACACAGAATAATGCAGGTGGGAAGGGCTTTGGTTCAACTCTCCTGCTTAAAGTAGGGCCAGCTTTGAAGTAGAGCAGGTTGCTCCAACTCTTGTTCAGTTGTATTTTGAAGATCTCCAGATATGAGGTTTCTCTTGCTTCTCTTGACAGCCTGTTCCAATGGCTGATCACAGTCACTGATTTTTTTTTCTTTTCCCTGCCTCTATCCATCAATCAGAATTTCCATTTCTCCCGTTACCAGTCAGGTAGACAGTGATTTGACTCTCTGATCTCACTCTTCACCAGGCTGAACAAACCCAGCTTCTTCAGCCTCACTTTCTTCATTAGATACTCCAACCCCTGACTAGCTTGGTGGCCTCTGCTACACCCAGTCCAGTGTATCCATATCTGTCTTGCACTGGAGAGCCCCAAACTGGACACAGCATTCAGATGTGGGCCAAGTTCAGGGTAGTAATCTGAATTAATTCTGCAACCTCCTACTTTCTCTTGCTTTGAATTGCACAGGCCCAAACTGTCTAAATCAGTGTTGGCCTTGTCCAAACACCCTTGTGGAGTTGGTACTAACACATGGCACATCAGACCCTAAAAAACCAGGGCCAGTCGAATATAGATTTGAGCACAAGCACAAACAGGGGCATGCTGTGTGCTGAAATAATTGTGGGATCATTTAGAGTGAAATTGCCAAAACTGTTGATGCTTATTTTCAGTGAAATGGTGAAATGCCAGCTCGTTGCTGTTTTGCAGTAGTTGTTGCAGAAGTGTTTTGTAGTGTACAGAGCAGTTTAGGTATAAAGTAGTAGCCCTGATTCAATGAAAGAAAATGGGTAGTGCTATAGAAGCACCATTTCTTTCATTCTTGGTTAATTTCAAATCTAGATTTTATCTACTTTTACGTGTGTATATAGATATAGATTGAATCATCATTCTTATTCCAGATAGATAGACAAACCATTGACTTAAAAAAAAATAGATAAATGTTGTATCACTTGTTCTTGTCAGGTTCATGCCTTGATTGTTTAAAAACAAACAAAAGAACACCGTTCTGGCAAAAAAGTGCCAATTCTAAAATCAAAGGGAACAAAGAGAAAAAAGAGAGATAACCAAAGTATCCCTTTTGCTTCCAACAGTGTCAGAAATTTGGACAATACAACAAAGACGATCCCAACTCCTTTAGGCTGTCAGAATCATTTTCTTTATATCCTCAGGTAAGAATGTCATTTCCCACAGCTGTGGGAAAAGTGTGCAAGGGTGAGTGTGAATGATGATAGAACATTTTGTTCTATTTATCAGATTCAGGAGGGGAGGAGCAGGTGCTTTTTTTATTTAATGGACTGGTCCTGTAGTTCAGTGCTGCAAGAGACTGATAAGGGAAGAAGTCTGAGAAGTTAATAAGGGGTGGATTTTTTTTCCAAAGAATTTGCTGTTCAGAAAGATTGAACTTGGGTCCAGAAGTTTTGGCAACTTTGGCTGACATTTCTTCTCTCCCTCCTCTTTCTGGTGCAGTTCATCTTCCATCTGCGGCGCTCCCCGTTCCTGCAGGTCTTCAATAACAGTCCAGATGAATCTTCCTATTACCGGCACCACTTTGCCAGACAGGATCTCACCCAGTCTCTCATTATGATCCAGCCCATCCTTTATGCTTATTCTTTCCATGGACCTCCTGAGGTGAGTCTGTGTTTTTCAGGAAGAGGTGAATCAACCCAAAATAATGAGGATTCAGTCAGAGTAACACTATTTCAGCAAAAAGGCCCATATTATTTTTTTTTATTGTTAAAGGGCAAGATACTTTTATTTGAGATCATATCAAATTACACTTGAATGGGCATAGAAATTGCTCTCTGGCATCCTGAGATCTGAGGGCTTAAGGGTGCCTGACTTTCTTCTTTGCTTTCCCCAGCCAGTGCTTTTGGACAGCGGCAGCATTCTTCCTGACAGAATCCTACTGATGGATACTTTCTTCCAGATAGTTATCTACCTTGGTGAGGTAGGGTGAAACACTTCCTCTCCTTCCCTTCTGCCATGCATGCAGACAGCATGTTGGGATATCAGAAGCTTCTAGCAAAGGCCACACAAGCATAATGACATGGTATACGTGCTGCCTTCTTGAATACAATTTCCCCACTGTCAGAGTAAAAATAATACTGGAATCGCTAAGGATGTATTCTGCACTGAGTAGCAGCTGTTGTGTTAGCTTGGTAATGAATGTGGTCCCTTACCATGCCTGGAAAAGGCCAGAA
Organism: Atrichornis clamosus; assembly: GCA_013400975.1. Taxonomy (NCBI): domain Eukaryota; kingdom Metazoa; phylum Chordata; class Aves; order Passeriformes; family Menuridae; genus Atrichornis; species Atrichornis clamosus. The sequence continues at coordinate 42,593 of WBMZ01006644.1, forward strand.
AAACTTGAAATGAAGCAGGGCAGAGGTAGAAGATTATAAGTATTTTAACAGTTACACATATTTTCAGGTACCTGACAGACTTGCTTGCAGGGTTTTGACACTTAAATACTGCTGCTCTTAATGAAATCAGTTAGGCAGTTTTCCAGTGTTTGCTTTTGAATACTGGATGTTTTTGAAAGCTGCTCCTATATTCCTTCCATCATGACTGAGGTAAGTACTTAGATACTGGCCCTTTCTAAAAATCTTCTGGAGTTACCTTAAACAGTTTTTCTCTACTGTTGCAGAGCAAGACACCCAGCAACTGGGTAAAATTTAGACAAGGGAAGAGCTAAGTTTCTGACCTGTATATGTTTAGATATATATATTGCTACATACATATGGTGCATGCAGTAGGTACTTTGAAAATACTGTAAGGCCAAGTCACAATCAAAATACCGGTGATTTATAAATGCTTTGTTTCTATGTTGGCACAGGCCAAAATATATTGAAGATTTTCAACAAATTGCTGTTGCACTGCACAAATTGCTGCCTGGTTTTGTGTTGAGTGCCTGGGCATAAATTTAAGGACAGTAACTAATGGTGCCAGAGTAGTGAAATGTGTATCTGGCCTGGAAGCAGAAGTACATGTGACATTCTGCTGCCTTCAGACATGCAGGGTAAAAAGGGTGGCTTGCAGACATCTCTGCTCTGTTTTCATTCCCTCCCTGTCCTGTCAATAGACTATTGCACAGTGGCAGAAAGCTGGATACCAGGACATGCCTGAATATGAAAACTTCAAGCACCTCCTGCAAGCCCCCCTGGATGATGCCCAGGAAATCTTGCAGACCAGATTCCCAATGCCACGTTACATCCACACTGAGCATGGGGGCAGTCAGGTAAGGAAGGTTATGGAGGAGCTCTTCCTGTTGTTGGCTAAAACAAATGGCTGTTTCTGCTTCTCTGAAAGGATGGATCTGTAAGTTAAACAGAGTGATAATTTAGCTCTTCAAAGTCCAGAGCTTGCATATTTTCTCATGAGCTTTTACTACACCTCTGTGTTTTAATAAGCTGATCACTTGGTGGATATGCTTTTGAAATCTGAGGGTGGAAAAAAAAGGGAAAAGTTGACTTAAGTATGTTTTTATTCCCTAAAGAAGTGGGAAAGAAATGATTTGGTTATGTGCCTATAGTTAGCTTGCTAGGACAGTAATGCTAAATGGTTGACCATCTGTTCCTTTATTCTCAAACACTGAATGAGGATATAAAATAGTTCTTATTTTTGCTCTTCCTGGAATTGCAGTTGTGCTGTGCTTGCCTGTGCCTGGCTTGTTTGTAGCAGTGAAGAGGCAGGAACTGATGCTTCAAAACAAAAATTTGGTGTTGATATTTAAATGTGACTCTGTTACACTGGTCTTGCAGTGACCCCTTTTCTGAAGAGCAGATGTGGCATGTGAAGAACAGTGCTGGTGACTTGTCCTGTCCCATGGAATCAGAGCTGTCCTGCCAGGGGAGCACAGCTTGCTCCTTGGAGACAAGTTTGCTGTGGAGTAGGGCTGTTTCTGGACTTATGACATGTTCAAGTTAAATTAGTACCTTGCTTGCAAGAGCGGAGGAACACTGCTGGTCATGGATCTAAGGTGGTGTGAAGTTTGAGGGGGCTGACAGGTCTGTCATTTTACAAAACTCATCTTTTGTCTTAATAGGCCCGGTTCCTCTTGTCTAAAGTGAATCCTTCTCAGACTCACAATAACCTCTATGCATGGGGACAGGTAAGCCATGGAAGAGCTGCTCATGTTTGGGAATGCTGTAAAATATACATGTACATATTTGCCTGTGCAGTAGCCACCACTGCGTGGCCACAAATGGTGTTATATTTGTCCTTGGTTTCTTATCACGGTTGTTGATAAGATAAACAGCACTGGTGGGGGAGCACCAGATGATGAGAATACAGTTTTCAAGCCTGGATGTCATGTTAGTATTCTGGAAAAAGTATTTAGCATGTGGATACATACAGATCTAATTTAGCTGACAATACTAGACTTTTATATCCTCTTTTGCTTACCTTGTTTGTGTAGAGCTGTGGGCAGCAAAATTCCTAATGCTTTAGGAGGAAGAGACTTCCCTGCAGTAGTTCAGATTGCACTGAGGATAGTGTCAGTGCTGTTGCCAAAGGGTAGCATCTTTCCATTAGAGATGCTGAGCATCTGTGTTGCAGGAGAAAAAGGGGGTTGATTGAGCAGGCAATCAGTTACGAGCACTGACATTTGACTTGCTCTCAGTTAGTCCCCTCTGTTAACAACAGTATTTTAGGCTCATTATTTCTTTATTTTTTCTGCAGGAATCAGGAGCTCCAATCTTGACAGATGATGTGAGTCTCCAGGTATTCATGGACCACCTGAAAAAGCTGGCAGTTTCGAGTGCATCGTGAGCAATCCAACTGAAATGCAGGAACAGACGATTTACATGGATCGTGTTGATGACAGAAGTGGAGCAATTTATTTACATTTCCTCTTCTCTCTTTTAAACTAGAGTTTTTAACTGTTACATGAAATAAACATTCAGGGGGAGTTTTTTTACTTCTCCCTTCTAATTTATTTGTACTCCTATTTGTCTATATTCTGTTCACTCTGCATTTTTCACACGTTGTAATTGGAGCAGAAGGGTGTTTTAGCCAGCAGAGATTTTGACGGCCTTTAGCTTAATTGTTCATATTCTAAAGAGGTGCCTTAGCAACCCGGGGGCTGTGTTAAAGAAAAATAAAAGCAGAGCGCTGCTCCTTAGCGCTGTCCCCAAATCCGGCTGTTGGTGCCACGGGCGGGTCTTGGCTCCGCTCGCTCTCCCGCCTCGTCCCCGCCCCGTCCCCGCCTCGGCCCCGCCCCGCCCCGCC
>WBMZ01006645.1:0-39280 GCA_013400975.1 Atrichornis clamosus
GGAGGCGAAATGGCGGGCGGGGGGAACCATTGCGGCGGTCCGCGGAGGGGGAGCGGGTGAAACCATTACGGGCGGGGGGAGCGCCCCGGGCGGTGGGGGAATGAAGTGAATTAATTACTTCTGTAGGCACCTGGAACAGTTGGGGCCCGTCATTGTTTCAGGGCTTCAGGACACACGTTCTCCGGGATGCCTTCCTCCTGGCTAGTAGCGAATTTGGGAAAAGGCTGGCAGGTGGTTGGGTGTGCGTATTGGCCCTTCCGAAACGTGGCCCTGCGCGCCCTAAATAAATAGAAAGCTGGGGAGCACAGTGCCTGGCAAGGAAGGTTTCAGCTGCAGCCCGTGGGAAATAAAGACTTTCTCGTTGCAGAAAAAACAGATCTATTCGTAAAGTTCATAGACAAGTACAAGCAAAGCTTTAGTCTCCACCTCTATAGACTTGAGGCTCAGGCTGGAGTCCTTCAGTGTGTGATAACACAATGGCTGTGAGATACTCAAAGCACCATCTCTCTCCTGCCATGAGCAGGGAGGGGATGATGTCTGTTGGAACCCATATTTTCCAACTTTGATGTTGCAGTCAGGATTTCCAGGCAGCCGAGAGGGCCTGAGTGTGGTGCAGTGTATTTCTGAGCTCATGGGCGTTTGTTTGCCTGTTTGGGATCTTGGTTACCTCAGCATGGTTGAATGAACATAATGGTTTAGCTGGAGTGGTTTAGAGGGACTGAGTAGGTAGAACTTAATACAAATCTGAATGAACAAGTTCTTTTATTTGAATAGCTATCACGCCTCATATCCCTGCTTTTTCAAGAAATAACTATTTTTTCTATCAGGGTTGGCAGGTGCATCCAAAGAGAATTATTAAAATGGGTTGTGGAAGGGATATAGAATAGATAAGAGCCTGGGAATGATGACAGCCCTGTTTTCCCACTGCTCATTCTCAGCAGGACCTGCCTTCTTATTCTTGTTCTTTGAGCAGGTTCAGTGCTGGTCATTAAAACAGATCAGTAGGAACATGGGTCTTTGGGATTAAGTTCACAGCCAGAACAGGCAGATCACGGAGACAGGTTTATCACAGAGGCTTTCTGGTAGAAAGAAAGGACTCTGAGGTGATACACAGCAGTTTTGTCAGTACCTGCAGTGCCATACCTGAACTGCAGCCTCTCCTGTGCTGGGAGAGCTTCCAAAGCAAGCAGGGCCTATGGCAGTTCAGGGAGGTTTTGACCAGCTGAGGGTCCCATCACCTTTTGCTTGTAATAGGATAGCAACCAGCTCTTACCTACCATTTCCACTCTTTAAAATTACTTTACACACTCCCTGAATTTTGTGCTGTTTCTAGAAATAGAGAGCACCATGTAGGAGCTGAAGAAACCTGCCCCAGCTTATAACAGGTTATTGTCAGCACTGAGTGGGAGCAGAGTCTGGCTCTGATGATAGCTCCCACTTCTGTCTATTGTCATGTCTGTGCAGGCAGCAGCTCCAAAAGACATAAAACCAGGAGGAAGAAAGACACCTCCTTTCTCGCTGGGTAAGGCTTTAATAATAGGAAACACCAGGCCTGAAGACTTTACACTGATGTTTATTATGTGTATAAATTATACAACCAGACAGAAATGACACTCTATCTTCAACAACCATCTTGTGCTTTTCAAAAACCAAAAATGATCAGAAAAAGAATTAACAAAGACCTACTAGTGTCATATAAGGCTGTCTGTAACCCATGGGAGCCATGTGGCTCTACAGAAAAAGTGATCACAGTATTATCTAGCAGTATAAAAACATTGAGCAAACAGCTCCAAGGAGCTCTGTATTTCTGAGAAAAGACACATGTCAAAGCTGTGTTTCTGATCCTGTAGGATTTTTGTAGGCACTCTGAAAAGCAATGGCAATTCTTGGCCATTGTTTTTAGCCTTTTCTACCCTTGGTTCTTGGTGATAAAGTTAGCCTCTGAGAAGACCTCACACCAAGCACAGGAGAGACTTTGCCTGAACCCCTTACAGCACTCTTTGATTCCTGGGGAGAAGAGTCTCCAAGTATTAGTGGCAGAGCCAAGATCACAGTACCCAGCCAGGGGTAATTTCTCTCACAAGGACTGGGAAGGTGGATTAGTTCAGGGTAAGGGGAGTCACAAAGAGAAGGTGAAGGTCCTGCTTTTTCACATGGCAAATAAGCCCACGGCAACTGTCATGGCGAGGAAGCTGAGAGCCAGGATCCACCGCACCAGGGAGGTGGTGGGCGTCGTGTCTGTGTTTCTCATCTTTGTCCTCTCACTTTCCTTCCCAGCTGCTGAACCTAGGTCAAATAGGGAGAAAAAGAAAACAAAGACAAGTGAGAAGAGGTTGAGGCAAGAAGCTGCTAACATATCATGTTTGCTCTCCCCAGTGCCGGAGCAGACTCTTCTGGAGTTGTCCAGGGAAGAAGGAGGAAGCCAGAAACAGTGGCAGCAGGTTCTACTCTCTGGGTGAAGAAGGGAAACAGCAGCCTTGACCCAGGAATCACAAAAGCTCACAACCCCTCTGCCTGTACGTCAGTGCCAGCCTCTCCCCTTGTCTCCTTACAGGCTTATAAGTGCATTGCCCAGCTCCATCAAATCCCTGATGTGTGCAGAAGACAGACAAATACTTCAGCCAGAATTTTAAATGACATTTTGTCTCCTACATCTCATTGATTTGATTAGTTAGGCATCTAATGACCTTGAACAGTCTTTGGAACATCAAGCAATTTTCCCAGTACAAGCTCAGGATGGGATTCCTCATCCAACACCACACTTTTCTGAAAATGTTACTTGTATGCATGTATTGGGAAAGGAATGGCAAAATTTCACAGAGAACTTTTATTGCTTTTCCCAGAGAAGTTGCTTTAAGCTTCACTTTTTAGAAATGCTCAAGGCAAGGTTTGCTGTTCATTCTTTGCCATGGGAAAACTGTGGTTCAATCCATTGTGCACTGAAAAAAAATCTCCATTTTCATTTCAGAATGGGTAGGTCATAAGGGCTTTTTTATTTGGATTGCGTGTCATCATGGAAACCACTCTCCTCTGTAAACATCTGAGCTCGCTCCTCACTCAGGTACCAGCCTGACTCACGAGCTGATTACATTCCACCATCCAGAGCAGTGCTCACTACAAACCCAGCACACTCTCTGAAGTGCTTTAGTAAATACTTCTGGAAGGCAGGAAAGTGATCAGAAGGAGACACAGTCCAAAAGGACAGGCTGCTGGATAGGACTGTGTGTGCAGAGGAGCCTTCTGTCAGCATCACAGCACCACAGCTGATCTGCTGTGCCCAAAACTGATGCCTTTGCTTCTGTGAAGTCAAGATGAGTTTTCCTTGTGGTTAGTGAACCTTACATTTGTTAAAGTCCAAGAGAGGAGTGTCTTTTTGTACAGTTTCCTCACTGACACTCTTTCTGGAGATCCTACATGTGTTACCCTTGCTCTGTCATGTCTAGAAGAAGCTTTGCACACAACAGTGCCTCTCCTTGCACCACCTGCTGATGGCTGGAGAAGAGATGGGGCAAGCACCTCATGCTCATTTCTCAGTGGCTTTTACAAACAAGAACAGAGGAAGGGAGGAGAAGGAAACGAAGGAGCAATGTGGAGCAGCTGCCCTTAGAAGTGTCTTACCGTGCTCATGTGATTTGTTAATGTTCCTCGTGCGGAGAAGCTCTGCCTTTGGCTGCACAGGGTGACCATTCTCCTGGCCCTTGGACACCAGCTCCTGCAGTGCCTCAAACACCTGAGAAGAAGGAACACTGTCTCATTATGTGGCCTCCTCTTGTTCTTTCCCTGGGCCCCTTGCCCCTTCCCCAGCTGCTTTAGGGACTAGAGGAAGACACAAGGCTAAAAAGTCTGAGTCTCCTGGCACATTTTGCACAGATCATAAGCTGCCCATGGGGTCAAGAGGGTGTCTTTTAAACTTCTTGTTCACTTCACAGGTCCTCCCTGAAGCTTTCAGCTAAGGAGAAGGCGATTGCCCATCTTCTGATGGGAAGGAAAGCACGGTACCTGTCACCTGGTCAGTGTCCACAGAGGACCTGTGGAACTTTACCACAGAGGCAGGACAGATAGGTGCTGATCCTCACTCCCAGTATCAGCCCTCATTCATATCTGAATAGTGGCACATGGAAGAGGCTGGATTCAAACACTAAGGGAGGGAGAAGAGCTTTTCAGAGATCATCTTTTTACTTGGCTCCCAGGTTGGACAAGTGTAACCATCCAATTCTGACTAGCTTGCCCTGATCCACAACGTCTCATAAGCTCCCCAGCAGAAATACTGGCTCTGCATTTCCCCTGCAGCTATTTTCTTGTTTGAGAGAGGGTGTGGGCTGGCAGGGCTGGCTGGCTGTTACTCACCTGTATATTTAACAGGAATGCTTTCTTGGCCTCCTCCGTGACTCTTTTCTTAGTGCCAAGGTCCATCTCAAGAGCATTCATGCGGGAGCGATAGAGCTGCTTGAACTTGGTGGCATTGGAGACCCCATCGAAGGTGAAGAAAGCCAGCCCTTCTCCAGTGCTGGGCAGCTGGAGGGCCTTTTGGGCAATTTTCTTCAGCACCTGCCCCCCAGACAAGTCTCCTAAATACCGAGTGTAGGCATGGGCCACCAGGAGCTCTGGCTCGTTCTTGCCTACGTAGTGGAGCCTCTCAACATATTTCCGAGTAGCCTCAGGACATGGGATCTCTTCTCTCCAGTTGCTGCCGTAGAAGTACTTTAAGTCTTCCTCCAGGGCAGCTTTCCGGTGCAGCTCAGCCGGGAAATACACGGGGGCATAAACTGGGTTGTTCTTGTTACGTTCAATCTCTTCCTCCAGAGCAGAGTAGATGAAGTACAGCGATGCCGTAACCAGCTGAAAGAGAAGAAAGAGGATGAGCTACAGGTGCATCTGTCTGTCTCCCTCAAGTTTAAATTCTACTAACAAAAAGGGTACTCGTGGGCACACCCAGTATAACTCATGCACATCTGTGATGTTGCAGATTTCCCATGTGGAAAACAGAGTTGCAAGGTGCAGGGAGACACAGTTTAGCCCTTCCCATTCTGCTTGAGGCAGCAATCAGGTAAGCCCTTTGCAGCAGGTCTTACTTGCTCTTAGAGTCACTGCCTTGCCTTCAAGTTAAAGGTCTTGCAGCCTGATCTAAAGTGGAGCCGTGTTTAAGCATTCCTGGTCTATTCTCATTCCCTCAGTCAATAGGGTATTCCCAAAGGTATCCTTTCTGGCACATTGTTCAAATTTGAATGCTCCAAAATGTGGCTTCTCTTTGTGGGGCCTTGTGAGACAATGACACACCCTGTTTATTTTTCAACATATTTTTCCTGTCGGTATCCCACCGTCCTGGGAACTGAGGCACCCCCACTCCGCTCACTCAGGCATGCAGGTGGGGTTGCCTCCTTGGTTGCCCCAGGGAGACAAGACAAAAGGGAGCTGGAAGCACAGCCTGCCTCTGAAAGATGCCTTTGTGAAGGAGCCCTGTGAGGCTGTGTTCTCCCCTCTATTTTGAAACCATTGTTATTGTTGTTTTTCCCAGCTTACGTGATACTTTCTTCTATCTGCCAGCTTTTCCACGTGGTCTAAGACAATATAGCTGTGTTCTTTCCTTCCCCAGGCATTCTGTTTTCAGAGGCTGTTACACCTACACCGCCCCTTCCTTACACTGGCATCCCTTGTGAGCAGCAAAGGGTTTAAGATGAAGGTATTGCAGTACAGGGGAGTCAGGTTTGGGTAGGGGGGATTATGCTGCTCACAGGAGAGAAAGCAGTTTACTTTCCCACAGTGAAGCAGAAAAGCAGTGAAAGAGTTGCTGTTTCAACTTTTCCCCACTGTGCCAGCAAATAGGACTTTGATAAGCACAGGGGCAGTGACTGGTTGTGGAAACAAATATCCACCATCTGGAGAGTCGTGTAGCAGGGCAGATATATAGGTTTGCCAAGAGAGTAAACAAAACCAGAGTTTTTTAAACCATAACCTGTTACCCAGCTTACTGGAAAAGAAACAAATTATGGAAGCATTGCCTAACAAATTAAGCAAAAATACAGCTCAACTGATTGTTTTCAGAGGCAGGTAGTGGTTTAATGAGAAACATGGCTTTTGAAAACTGTAATTAATATTTAAAATTGATGTCCCATCTCATTTCCCTGACAGCATGTAAAATCTTCTGAGAAACAGAGCTGTATTCCTGAAGGACTGACTTTTTACAGTCTTGCCTGTCTCAAAGTTCACTGCCTAACCAATGCCGTATTTCTAACAGCAGGAGGTCAGCACCCGAGGTTGAATTTATGCTTGACTAAGTATTCTGAATGTTACCTGTCAGAAATAAGTAGTCTCTTTCCTACTTTTGTGGATTTATTTGCCAAGGAACAATTCAACAACAAAGTAATTAAGCCACAGGTTGTATTGGTAGCTGTTATTTGCAAGCCCATGTGTCACATCCTATAGCCTCTCAGGAATTTCTGGCCAGGTGTTTGCTTTGGTTTTGCTCATGGCTTTGTTACGTGGCTCAGATCCCAGGAATTGTATCTAGTCAGGTTAGGCTAATATGTGGAAATGTTTCTCTTTTATCTTGAAAACAGCAACAGGCTCCTGCCTGTTAGCAGCAGACGTGGATTGCTCAAACTCAGTCTGCTTTTGAGTTATTGTTCATGATCTCAGCTCTGGTATAACTCAAGCAACAATGCAAAGTTCAGTGCCAGCAATGATGCCACATCCTCACTTTCTCATCATCCCATCGTTATTTCTGCAGCTGCCTAGAGTGCTGTAGGTATAGTATTCTCCCTCTTTTTGGCATTTCAGCTGCTCAAGTATCTGAACATAGTTCTGTCTCCTTTAACTATCATTGCCAGTAATTAACATGCAGGCATTTATGAAGAAAGAGAAAAGCAATTGCATTAGTCCCATCAACCTCTTTGTCTTTTTTCTCCTATTTCAGCTGTGCTGCCCATCCTAATATGCACAATCCTGCCCCACCTTCTGCAAGAGGAGCCAGTAAGATCTCAGGGTGCAGGAGTTTGATGAAAAGCATGTTTTTCATAGGAGGTGCTGATAGCAGACAGCTGTACTGTCCCCGTCCTCCCCGTCCTCCTCACCTGTACTGGCCATGTCCTCCCCCCTTTAGCCCCACACAGCCCATCTGATCTAACTGGAGAGGAAATCCCATCCACAAGCAATGCTGCTATGAAGTACCTTAAACTCCTGGAGTGACACCTGCCCCTTCTGGAAGTTCCTCATGAACGGTGTGTTTTCTGCCTGCTCGTGCACCTCCTTGGTAGCTTCCTTCAACAGTTCTGACAGGTCTGTGGACATTCTGGGGAAGAACAGTAGAACAAATATTAGTGCTGTCTTTCTCTTTTGGCAAAAAAGATCTTGGGTCTCTAGGAAAAAAGGGGGAGCCTGGGATGGCAGAAAAAGGAGGAAAGCATTCCCGAGAGCTGTGGATGGGAAGCAGAGAGCACCAGCTTTCCAAATGCTATCCCGAGCAAGGAAGACTGACAGACCCCATCCAGAGGTGAAAGCAGCAGCACGCCTTTCCCTGCAAAGCAGGAATAGGAACAGCATACCTAAAAGCAAGGGGAGAAACACATCACTCTTCTGGCAAAACGCTCCCCTCTCGTTCCCGTCCCGCTCTCACCTTTCAGAGCTGTGTGACTGGGAAGTTTCCATGTTTCTCCACGTCGTTTCAGTCCTCCGCTTCCCTGTTGTTGCTTGTGCTTTCCTCCTTCGTTTCTGCTCCCAGGACAGTGAAGCTCTGTGCTGGGCAGCCTCTCTCCCACATCCAGCTTTATACTGCCAGGCCACGTGAGCAGCCGAACCGCTGACCTCAGTGTGAGTACAAACTTCTTGCAACACAACAGCACTTCCCTTCCCAGCCTGGCTGCCACCCTCTCCTGGCCTGCAGCCCCAAGGAACCAGAAGGAAGTCACCTGATGCATCTTGATAACTAAGCACAAACAAGAGGATGTCCAGCAACTTCTCCTTCAAGGGTGCCTTGCTCTGTAACCCTTTCAGTGCCTTGCCCGTGGCAGGCAGAGCCCGGGTACTGCAAGAGGTGTTTGTTGTGCTGGGGATAGCAGGGTTGGACAAGGAGGGTGGATTTACAGGGCTACTGCCTGGGGCAGGGAGGGAAGACTCCTCACCCTACACCACGATCTGTGTCCTGGCTGCACCCTGCCTGGAGAGCTAACCCAGCACCCACCCTCACCTGCTCTAGCACAGCTCAGGTATAAACATCTCATTTCCCATGGCTGTGCACATCTTCAGAGAGTCTTCCAGGTAACACAGTGCTTGTGGGCCATGGTATGGGAAGCTCAGCACTGCAGGTTGGGAGTGTACAGCCCTCAGGGCAGGGAGCACAGCAGGGACCCCAGGGTATGTACCAGCTGTGGGCACCGGCGGTAAGCTGCCTGCTGTGGCACAGGCATGCACCAGCTCTGGTCTGCAGGTGTCAGAACTGCCCTTGCACAGCTCCCCCTTGCCCTGGGCACTGGGCAGTAAACCCTGTCACTTTGCACAGAGCCAACACAGGTGTGCCAGCACTGATGCGCAGCGAAATCCGTTCCATGCTCTCTTGCTCATGGAAACAATGGCATCTGATTTGTTTGACAACTGGCTCCTGTTGTCACCACAGCAGCGTGCAGGGCAGTTCAGGGGAATAGCACGCCATCTCCTAGGTACCCAGAAGGCTGGGGTAGCTGGTGGCCTGAAAAGGTATCATACAAGACTTGGGAGAAACTGAGGAAGTCTGCAGAGACTTCCAAAGGCAAATCATTTATCGGATTTGGGAAAAGAGTTGGACGAGGTGCTTCTGCCAGTAGCTGTTGCTCTGCTAGGTTTTTTTCTGATAAAGTGGTCAATAAAGCAGCCAACAGATGCAGCTGGGTCCTTCTTTCCCACCTGGAAGCTGGGCTAGCAAGGACAGATGATGCACTGGCTAGCTGTACTTTGGAAAAGCACACATTTGTGCTCAACCCAAAAGAGCAGGGCACTTAGAGCCACCATTCCCCTGCTGCTGTGGGTGTGAGAAAGTGCCTGGTACAGTTGTGCAGGAGGTGGTAGGGAGGCAGAGCCTGGAGTGGAAGGAGAAGGACTGTGCCATCTGCTGTCCCTCAGCCCTCTGCAGCCGGTGCTCTCCGTGGATGCTGCCGTCCAAGCCAGCGCCTCACCTGTCTCCCTGTCACTGCACCCACACCAGCCCACAGCAGGGTTGGGGGCTGTAGGTTAAAAGGCTGTTCTGGAAAAAATATGCTTCCTCACTTCTTTTTTTGACTCCAGCAGACATCTGGCATGCAGCGTTCAGGAAGGATTACTCAGCGTTTCCATCCTGACTCAGCCAGTCTTTTCCTGTCTTGCTTTTGTCTTTTAAAGCAACAGTGCACGCTGGCAAAAGCTGTCACGTTCCGCTCTTACCCCTGTGCCACTGCAGACAACTTGCTGCTGGCTTGTTTCCTTTTCTGTAAGGTAAAATAAATGTATCAGGATGTCTTAATCTTTGAAGCAAGTGTGACAAAGCTCCAAACATCTCCTGAGAGAGGGCTCTTGTGTGGAGTCCATGTGTAGAGCGCAGAGCGGCATGGCCAGGCCCTCCTGAAAACATCGATACCAGTTTGCCACAAAGATGGCCCCAAAATGTTTCCCTCTGGCATAACTCCTGAAAGCTCTTGTTTTCTGCCAGTGAGTCCTACTCTGACACAGGAAGCTGGAGCACAAATTGAATCTGTATTTCTAGTGAAGTAGGAAATATATGAGAATAAGAATTATATTATGAGAATATATTATTCATTTTATGAAATAATATGGAAAAAATCCAACCCTCAAGCCCTGCCCCTCCTTTCACCTCTGTTCTGCAGCTCTGGCAAAGCATCCAGTTCATCCCCTAGGATTTTCTGGGTGCTTTCAAGCCACTATTTTTGTCCCCAGTGTGCCTGCCTGCCTTCTTCCAATAGGCTGCATGCTTGGAGGGCCTATAAAGGATGTATCCAAAAGTCCTTCTGCCTTTCATCCAGGACTGTGGCAGGTGTGAATGACATTGTGGAGAAGAAAGAGAGGGTGTCTAGTCTTTACCATTCCAGGTGGGTGTTCTGGCTGGTAACCATACTGCCTCAGGACATGGAGCCAATGCACCTCCTCTGGATCTTGGGGCTTTACCTTCCCTTGGGCTGGCCACAAGAGATGCAACTCACCTCTGACATGAAATTTGCAAAGGTGCAGACAAGCAAGCTATGCCCCATAAGTGATTTATGCTGTCTGATCTCTCGCTGATCTGGGTTTCTTGGGATGGAGAAGCCGTGAGACTGAGCCTAGCTCAGGAAAGCCCCGAATGCCCTGCAGCAAGATGGAAGGAGAACTGAAAGTGGGGTGTCATCATCTTTGCTGTTGCCGGCCTGGAGCATTTCTGGCCCCATCCAGTGCTGTGCAGCGAGGACTGGAATTGCTTCTGCTGTGCTGTTGTTTTACGGTGTGGGGAAGGTCAGTGACACCAGTGGGCCAATGTGCTGGCAGGGGTTTATGAGCGACCCTCTCTACCTCAAAGAGAACTTTGGAAGTCAACACTTGAGAGTGATGAACGGGGGAGAAGGTGTGTGCTTTTAGTGGAAGGTACAAACCAGCTCCCAGAGCATAGTGGGCCATGGGAAAGCAGAGGCCAGCCTCCATCCAGGTCACTAGGAAATTCTGCTTGAATTTCATTGAAGTGTCAGAGCTGCAGTTCCCACCGTGCCTGCCAGAATTCCTGTCGTCTCCTACTCTTCCAGAGAGCTGTGACTGGGTGGTGCCTGGCAAAACTGCCCAGGGGATTTCTAGCAAACATGAATAAAGTAGCCTCAGGCAAGATATTTGTAAAAGTTCCTGCTGGGCTTAAAAGCCTATGTCTGCACATCCCAGCCCCTGAGAAAATGCTTAGTCACGAGATGGTAGATGAATGGTTAAAAACAACAGAAAGTTATTGAAGGGTCAGTGTTTCCATCTGGAATAGGGAAGTGGGGAATTTTCTCCTCTTTGTACATTCACAACCTGTTTTGCCAGTAGATTTATGGCCAGAAATATCTAGTTACACAGGCAGTCACGGGATGCAAAGTCAGCCCTCCTGAGTCCCTTGTGGGTAGCGCTGTTCCATGCTGGGCTCTGGCAGGCAGCTCCCAGCAGCTCAGCTCAGCTCAGCTCGGCTTGGCTTCCGTGGGGAAAACCGGTCTTTGCCAGCTCAGAGGGGCTAATGGGCTCTCTCCAACCGTGACACAGCAAAATGCAGCTGCCTGGTTTGCACTCCGAAAGCTGACTCAGTAACCAGGATTTGCTGTGTCATGGCAGGGGAAAAAAGGTTACGATAACTGCTTAAAATAATTTGCTGGAGAAGGGCATCAGTGCCAGAGCATACAGGGGTATTCTGTGTGTTAATTTGTGTTTACCAAAGAGAGGCTGCCTATCCCAGCCCTGCCCTGCCAGAACTGATTGTGCTCACTGCTGTCAGCATCCAAAAATCCCAGTCTAGATCAATGATACAGGTGAAAAAAATAAAGGAGGTCAGGAGTCCAATGCACTGGAAATCCCTATGGAGAGCTCAGGCACTGTAGCTGGCCATGGGGCTGGCACGGCTGGTACCTTTGGAGGGTCCTATAGATGGGCAGGGCTGTGCAAGGCAAACCCCACACACAGGAAGCCCTGAAAATGATGTGGTGGGAGATGAAGGCACAGGCAGATTTCACAGGATAAATGAAGCAGCATGACGAAAAAAGGAAAGGCAGATTACAATACATATTTTTACAGATGTATGAGTATATGTGTGCTGCAGCACATTGGTGTCTCCAGCACACGACTGTGAGCAAGGAGAGAGCTCTGGACTGTTTGCAAACAGAGCAGGGAGAAGGAGGGACAACAGAGCAAGCACCCTGCGAAGCATGTGCCTGACCAAAGTCAGGCAGCGACCTAAAGCGTGCAGGAAGTCTCCAGGTTATGGGTACACTGGGCTGAAATTTTGGGGGAGGGGGCGTAGAGCCCACCACGCTTCCTAGGCTCTTAGTGGTCGTGGGAATCAATCCTGTGCCCAGCTGCGGGTGTGCTTTGGAAGCCAGAGGGAGGTGTGAAAGGGAGCAGGGCAGAGTTAGCAAACAGAATTCCCATTTATGCAAATGTTTCAGTCAGTGCTGCTGCCTCCTTTGTTTCAGTGCTACAGCCGTGGAAAACAAAGTGTGCCCTGACTGTGAGACAGAACAAACTGTGAAACTTTGGATTTCAAAAATCACACGTATGCAACAAGAAGGACCTTGTACCACACCGCTCACACCCCTTTCTCAGGAGAGGGAGGAACTGGACCTGGGAGACAAGTTTTGCACAGAAAGTGAGACCCAAACTTCCCCCCGCTCCCCGCCCCAAGGTTTCCAAACCACCCCTGCGTGTGTCCCTGCTCCAGGGTACGGGACACGTGCGGGCAGGGGCTGTTTCTGGAGGTTTCTCCAATTGTCCGGAGCAGCGGGACCGGGCCCAAGAGCGGCAGCCGCAATCCCGGCGCGGCGCAGGAGCCGCCCTGCCCTACACAGCCTCACGTGGGCCCTGCTCCGCCGTGACTCAGCGAAAGGGCCCCTCGGCACAGCCTTTACTCAGCAGTCGCGGTGGCCCGGCCTGACCCTGACTCAGCAGGCCGCCCACGCCGGCCTGAGGGCGACTCGGCGTCAGCGGGAGGCGGCTGCGGCTTTGGGGGCCCACGCGAGGGCGGCGAGTCCCGGCGGAACGGGCCGCATCGCCCGCAGCCACACAGTGCTCCCCCAGAGCCAGCTGCCCTTCCCGGAGCCGCACCGGCCGGGCTGGGAAAGGTTGGAAAAGCTGGTGTCCCAGGCTGGGAGAGCTGCACGGCTCGCTGGCCTGGGAACGTGGAGAATGCTGTGGCCATTTAGTCTGGGAAAGGGACAGTCCCTGCTCCATACGGGGGTAGTCAAGGCATGGGAACAACGGGGTGCCGAATGGGCACCCAGCTTTTACCTGTGCTGGTGGAAAACAGCAAACCCAGGAGCAATGTGTGGGAATGAATTCATTCTAGAGACTGGCATTCAGGATGTGCCAAATTTAAGTGACTTACTCAAGGTGACATAGGGTGTCTGACATAGTCTGAGCCCCCTCCTTCCCCCTACCTTTTCTTTCATTACCAAATATCTCTCCAGGGCAAACAAACAGGACTGTATTTATCTCACCAAGCTGCTGTCTGCTTGGAGAGGGTGACAGCTACATGCTGACAAGAAGAAATAAGTCAAAGAAGGGCTAGAAAGGGCAGATATTTCTTCAAAGTCCGTAGTTTAGGGCTGAGTGGTCTCCTGTCCATTACGGAGCTTACAGACTGCAACCACTACTGAAAAAGAGCAAGAACATCCGCTTTTTTGGTGAGGCCTTCCCTGGCATTCCAGGCACCATGGAGTCAGGGCTTTTGGCTCTATGTGGCAGAGCTGCTCTTCCCCTGAGCAGTGCTTGGCACCGCAGGACCTCGAGCTGTGGTGGCAGCTCTGTAGTTAAAAAATCATTAACAAGAGCACCGAGGCACCGTGGGGTTAGAATTAAAGTGTTCAGCTGCCGGGCGTGGCCTGGCAGAGGCCGAGAGGGACCAAAGGTGCTTGGCACAGAGTGAGACCAAAGGTGCCTGGCAAGTGGTGAGACTGAAGGTGTGTGGCGTGGGGTCAGCCACCCCCTCAGTGCTCTGCTGGAGCTGATGGTTCACGGTGTGCATCGCGCCACAAACCATGTCCCTGCCCAGGGGCAGCAGGGACAGGCAGAGGGGCACTGCTGGCAGATCACCCACAGCCGGGCTTTTTATTTTCTTTTTTTTCCTGTTTGGACTAAAACTCTGCAAAAGAGCTCAGAGAAATTGGCACCTGTCTCCCACTGAGACTTATCTGGTATTTAAGCACTTTTTTTTTTCGGTCAAGGAGCTAAAAATACAACTGAAGTGCCTCACAGAAATTTTTTTAAACACAGATTTTCCTACCACTCTGTGCTGGTGAAGGAGACTCCCCTAAAGCCACAGGAAAGCCATGTCCTTGACTCACCCCACCATCAAAATTGCTTTGTGCCTGATCCATGCTTTTCTGCTGAGATTGGCCGGGAAAACACAATGCCTGGATACCGGCACATGCAGCTTTTCTGGGCTGGGAGGGAATTCCTGATCCCCCTGAGAAAATCCCTGCAGCAGAGCCCCTCTCTCTGGGGGTCTCCTTGCCAGGGCTGAGCCCCTGACCTCACTGTTGAAACACCACTGTGAAACACCCCTGCACACCCCGGCCAGGGACTCCTGGCAAGGACAAATGTCCAGCCCTGCAGGAAGGCTGCTGGAGACAGCACTACAGCAAACTTGTACTCAGGGGGAGTGATCCTGTCAGTGATCACCTCCATTCCCTTGCTCCTGAGCACTGGGGCACCTACTTTTCCTCTCATGTGTTTACACATTTTCCTATCCTCCCTCCCTTTTTTTTTTTTGGTCTGCTTTAATCTCTTCTTGTGCTTCCATTTGCTTATTCCCCTTACACAGATAAAAATTAATTCTCTACATACATTTTTTCCTTCCTCACAGCCCACCTCTCTGCTGGGTTCCCACCATATGACCCTTCCCGTCATCTTCATATGCCTTTAGCAGCACCACCAACCGTAATCTAAAGGAAAGGAGAAGTGGCTTTATTCTCATTTTGTGAAGGAAGGGAGAATTTTAAAATTCAAAATAAGTTTTGAGGAAGTTTTGACATGGCAAAGCAACATGAAATTCCTGTGGAATGGAGAACAGCCTTCGCAGTGTACTGGCTCAGGACACTTCTGTGCTGACTTGTGAGACAATCCTGTGGGAAATCAGGAGGTATTTTTGTTACCACCCTTTAAAAAAAATTCATATACTATTTGGAGGTTAGTGGTTGGTAAAAGAGAAGCATGTAATTTTTTGCCTCTGTGAATGTGGTGCTGGCATGCCAATTATCACACTACCCAGACATCATGGAAATTCTCATTAACTTTTAGCATATGTTTATATCTAGTTTTTAGAGATGTGGAACAACTCTGACCCAATACACGGAAGTTATGTCTTTCTTCATCTTGCATAGCAACAGCTGTTCTGGGTCATGCAAAATATCTGTCCAGGTCAGGATCCTGTTCCCAGTGTGGTTATTAATGGTTGCTTGGGCAGGGCACCAGCACTCGTTCCCATCCTCCGTGCAGTCACAGCACATGAATGCTTGTCCTGCAGTGGTCGCCGTGTGAGTCTGCACAGGGCCGATGGTTGCAGCATAATACTAGAAGAAGGAAAACTTTGTTTTATTTTTGTTCCCGGGGCCGGTCACTGCCAAGGGAGGGGTTGTCCTCTGCAGTTGGGAAGCTCGGGCCGGGTGTGCGAGGGACCACAGCCATCTGGTGGTCAGAGAGAGCAGGCAGCGCTGTTCTTTTTAAAACAGCGACATTAGAAAACTCTTTTTGAAAGGGAAAGGCATTTAAGGGAATTCCTTACAGTGCTGTCATTTTATTTTATTCACAATCATAAAGCAGTTTTTGCCAATGCAAAGTGCCCAGCCTCTACTTAAAATGATCCCTTACAGAACTAGCAGGTTCTTTTCCCTCCTCAAAAGGAACTTTGCAAAATTATTCAAGCTATTACTGGTATAATTTATAGTAAGTATGACAGTACTAATTTGGAATCTTTCCATACCTTCATCCTGATTCTTCATATTTTCAGTTCCTTGAAAAAGAGATACATTGTCCCTGTCAAATAAATCTCAGTGAAAAGCACCATGACCATGGCTGGCTGCATGGTGGGGAGGGGACAGGCTCACCCAGGGAGCCACAAGTAGCACTCTGAATTTTCACCTGTTGGCCATCGATTCAAACTGACCTCACTTGGCAGACACCAAAAACCCTTTCCATCTGTTTGCCCCTTGGCGAAAATAGCAGTGACCCAATTCTCCTGCACTCAGGTCTTCCTTGGGGACAGTTCCCTCTTGGCTTTGCCAGGTGCTGTGCTGGCTGTCTGGGGAGTTAAAAACAAGGTGAGGGTGAAGAGGGGGTCTTTATCCTGAGGTGGGCTCAGGGCATCCCAGAGGCAGTAAGGAGGAGTTTGAGCTCCCCATACTCGGGGTATACATTCAGGGATGTCTTCATTACTCTTTTTGGGGAAGCTGCAGGCAATGCTCCGAGGGAGCTGGATGCACTGTGAACTTTCAGTGCTAGCTGAGGGTTAAAGCATCACTGATGTGAACAGGCTGGTGCCCTGCACAAACGCTGGCTGGGCACCAGGAACCCTTCATTCCCAGCAGAGCCAGGCAGCCTGAGTCCAGGCACTGGCCAGAGAGTTTGGGCATCAGGCCCCTTGCTTGCTCTGGAGGCCCTTCTGGCCGCACCAGCCTGAGCTCCATCATGCCCCTACTCTTGCTTCCTCTCCTGCAGGTGCTCCAGCAAGGGAAGCTCAGCCATTTGGCCCTTTGCCTTTCTTTCTAGTTCTGTTTTTTTTGTTGAGACAGGAGGGAAGCTGTGGGGGCTCTCAGACCCTCGTATCTCAGCTCAGCTCAGGGAACTGAGTTCAGCAGGGGTGACAGCAGGGGCCAGAGCCAGCGCTGTACAGGCAAATCCAGCCTCTCCACACAGGTTTCACCTCTAGCATTTGCTGTGACACGGTTGTTTTTTCTTTTTTTAAAAAAAGGGTAATTCAGGAAGCCGTGAGTGTGGTGAAAATGGACTAAAAATGCTAGAGGACTGCAGCCATGCCAGTCCCCAGTGCTTATCCTTGTTTGCCACGTGAAACCCTCATGTAGTTGGTAAGGAAGAAGCCTGTGGTTCTTAGGCTGTGCTCTTCAGAGAGAAAGTGCTTCTTTTGCACCCTTTGCTTCATCCAAGCCCTCCTTAGGTGAGGAGCGTGGGGTCCTGGGCACAGTGAAGTCCTGCTACAGAACTGGCTGTGGGAGGTGGAGTAGCTCAGAGCGGAAGCCACAGCTGTTGAGCTGCAGGCTGCCTCCAGCAGAGCCACTCGTGGGCTCATCAGCAAGATGGGGCAGGACAAGCAGCTTCCAGGCTTATTAGGCTGGGCTTTCCCCTCCCCACCACCCCAGAAGGTGGCATGCACACCCTGGTTTGAGGACTGGTGCTCAAAGGGGGTTATATTAAATGTATAATACCACCTGCTTTAGAAAGGGAGGGGGCTCTCCTGGTTCCTGCCACAGGCATTGTGAATGTAATAGAATTGGAAATGGCGATTCATTTTTCTGAGGGACAAACTGTCCAAGCATAATATATATTGTCTGTGTTGGAAAGCTGAAGACACAAAGCCTCCTCCCATCCCACAGCGACTTGCAGAGGAGGAAACACAGCACCCTGCTTATTCCAGCTCCACTGCCACCAGCTGCAGCCCAGCTTTGCTTCCAGCTCTTATCCTCAAGGCTGTGCCTGAGCTTGGTACAGCTGAGACTGCAGAGCAGGCATGGGAAGAGGGAGGTGCTGAGGTTTGGACAACTTCAGCTAATTTAACTCTTTCCCACAAGTCTTGGGCTCAGATGACACTTTCAACCCATCCAACCTCATTTTAAGAATCCTTCCCTCAGCTCCCACTTAGCTGAACACTGAAGGGATGGCATAGGGACAACTGAGGATGCCTTGTGGATACCAGAGGGCCCTTTAGTAGCAACAGTATTTCTTGCATGTCCTTATAAAGTGACTTATGGGGTGCAAGGTGGTTGTTCAGATCTGGTCACAAGGCAGACAGGGAAAGGAGAGGAGATAGCTCACCCTCTTGCTATTTTGAGATGGGCTGTAGTCACCTCCCCACGAGACTGTGGTAAAAAACAGGGAGCCTCTGCCTTGGCTCCAAGCACCCTCAGCCCCCTTGCTCTTCTCCTCTCAGCACCAGTGCCCTTGCCTTTTCATGGAGAGCAGATATGGCTGCATGGTTTCATCCCTCTTCTCCCCACAGCATCCTCCCCTCCCAGCACCAGCACTGACAGCACACACCGTATCTTCAAGGGAGGCTCAAGTCTTTGCTCCTTTAATGTGCAGTAAAAAAAGACAACTCTCCCACGCTCAACAAGAAATCCCACAAGCAGGAGCCCTCAGCTTGGCACCCTCCTCCTCCCTGGCTTTCATTTACAATTGGGCAGCCTGTGCGGTTTGCTCCGAAGGGTTTTTCTCCCCCGGTGCAAAGGAGCTCGTGGCTGCTGCAGGGCTGCTTTGCTGGCATGAGATGACTGATGTCTCGTGTCCCCTCTGTGCTCACCAGCTGAGCGAGCTTCCGCAGCAGCAGCGTTCCCACTGCTGTGACAGTGCCCATGGAAGGGACTCCTGCTTTCAGGGGACACAGCTCTGTGACCCCGGCACACTCAGCCGCCCTGAGGGAGTCTGCAGCACTGGCCTGGCTCAGAGAGACTCCCCACACCACGGCACGATGTGGTGGAAGGCATCAGTGGAAGTGAGAGAGGGAGGTAGGATCACATTGGGAGAAAAGTCTCATAATGGGAGAATTAAATTAACTGCAAATAGTTTGCTGAAGGCATATCCTACCCCACAGGAGACAGCCCCTTCAGCCTGGGGTACCGCTTGCAGTCCTGTGTGCTGCCAAGGGCTTGGACAAGTGGCTGTCATGCAATGGGAACATCTGGGCTGTGGGTAGGATTCTGGATTAACTGAAGGGGAAAGGGAGGCAAGGAGGAGGAAGAGAAGGGGTTCTGAGTGGGAAGGTGTTGCATACCACAAGCACTTGTTCAAGAGAGATTAGAGCGACAGGGTCCCTCTACCAGTAGTGTTCCTCCTCAGCCACCAGTAAAGCTTCACATCCCCATGCTTTCCAGTCTAACACTGGCAGGCAGAGGGCTGGAGATACATTCTAGGGAAGGGGTGAGGAAAGAGGCAGGCAGGAATGATTTCAGCAGCAGACTGCAGCCTCTCCTGTTTCTTGGGCAAGATCTCTAACAACCTCACTGGAGAGTGGGATGGGGGGAGCTTCTTCCAGAGCTTCTTCTGCTTTGCCCACACTGTACCAAAAAAAGAAAAGCCCACTGAACTCCCACATTCTCTAGCAGCTTTGAAACTCCCCTTCACAAGTCTATTGTGTGATATCCCTAAACACAACAAAGATTATCTGAAGTCTGAAAGCAGCTTAAAAATAAAAACAACTCAAAGGTAAAACAGGAAGAGAATGGAGGAAGGGGACAGAGTCCTTCCTCTGCTGGCCCCTGGTCGGAGGCAAGCGAAACAGCACACACAGCCTCTTGCTCCACAGCACACTGGTCCATAGCATTCACAAGGCAAACATAGCATCATCTTCCTTTGCTTGCTTCCGATGATGGCTGGCAGCAGGAGGGGAGACAGACGTCCCTGCTGAGGAGCTGGATAGAGTGGGGAGGCGGTCCGCAACTTTCGCTCGCTCTTCCAGGAATTTGTCAAACTCTGAGGGCGAGAGAAGAGCAGAACATTAGCAAAGAGGGAGGTTTGTGGAAGAGCCAAGGTGCTGCCAGGAACAGTTAAAGAAAAGGGTTGGCTGGCACGTCTTACCTTCGCTGGTGACACCTTTTGCATCCTCTGATTCTCCCTAGAGAAGAAGGAGAAGGGCATGGTTAGAAGGAAGGTAGATAAAGGCATCTCACAGATGTGATTCTTTGCACAGGAAGAGAGAGGATAGTGCTCCCCCACTTTCTGCAGTAGTGACATGTTAGAGGGCCCTAAGCCTCAGTTCATCAGCTAAGCCTCCCAGAAGGCTAATTATACAGGTGTGGTATCCCAAATCCTGTATCTTTGACTTTTCCTTCCCTGGTCCCTCCAAGTAGCCTGTGCCACAGATTCAGTTAGTGCTGTTACACGCTGCCTGAAGTCCAGCCCCACACACAACTCCAGCAGGATTGCTGGCTCCAGGAAAGCAGCCTCTCACTTACCACATCAGTGGAGAGCCACTTTTCTATGTCTTCCATGAAATTGGCTTGAGGAACGGGTACCTGGGACAGGAAAAAAAAATGGGCGATGAGGCCAAGAAAATAGAGGATGTTGCAGGAAGTCCACTATGTGAAAAGCAAGCCCAACCCAGAAGCTCACCCTCTTACTCCATGGTTCAGTCAGCTCAGGCCCTTCCAAATCCAGTCAGTGCCACTGCAAAGCTCTCCCAGCTGCCAACGCCACTGCTTACCTGCTTCCTCTGCCCCGTCCATGCCCAGACACGCACTTTCCAGGATACATGCCACTAAAAGCATCTGTGGTTTGGTGGTTGGCTTTGGGGTATTAGGACTGGACCAGACTTTGCATTTTGGTGAGGACTCACTAGGTGGAAGTTGGCTGCTTGTGTTAGGAATCCAGAGAACAAGAGATGTGCATTTCTCTACACCTGCTCCCTTCTACAAACCAGTGACAGTCCGATGTGAAAGTCTGCAATGCTGAAGATATCGGATGCGCCAGGTCTGGCAGCACAATAAGGGGGAAAGACACCTGCCAAGAACTGAGTCCCTGGTAGGATCATGGAGCACAGCAGGATTTGACATCTCACCAAACCACTGAAACAGTCCAGTCAAAGAGAAAGTCACCTACAATGAAATTTTACTTCCAGTAGGGATGAGGCTAGCTCAGAAGAATTCATATCCCTGGTCAATTTAAATAGCAAAGAGACATATTCCTAGTGGACAGAGATAACCTTGAAGCAAACACAGTCTGATTCAAAATCCCAGATCCTTTTCTCCAGTCATGAGCTCCTGAAGAAAGCTGAGCAAGAAGCAACCCTTGCTAGAAGCTCCACAAGCAGAAGCATGAGAGAGTATTTGCGAGAACTTATTTATTAGCCTTCTAATATGTGCTGCTCCCTTGCCCTCAGGAAAACACGAAGACCAAGAAAAAGAGCAACACCTTTGTATCAAAGACAGGCAGGTTTCCCCAAACCAGGGAGCAAGTGCAGATAGTTACCACAGCTGGCAGATGGATGAATGGGGATGGAAGAGGATGTGAGAGATTAGGGAAGTTTCAAAGCAAACTGGCTTTGCCTACCCAGAGAGGAACTCTTTGGGGTAGAAGTGCATTCAAGCCAACTGTACAGCATGTGGGGAAACTTCCTACAGCAGACATCAGTTTGGGCAGTGCCCATTACCAGAAGACAGCTAACAAGCTTCAGGCCTGGGAGCTGTCAAAGCCTCCGTGTGCCTGAGGGGATGTAATTGCACGAATTCCTGCTGCCAAAAGACCAAATTCAACAGCCTGAAAGCTCAAACACTAACTACAGGAGGAGGCCCTGAACAGAGTAAAAGTCAGAACGTGTTTTCCTCCAAATGAGGCAGCTCATCCTAAGCAGGAGAGGCTGCAAGGAGAGTGAATGGCAGCAGCTCCCATCATGATGCCACCAGCTAGTGCCTCTGCCCCAGACACCCATCCCAAAACAGGCCATCCTCTAGCTCAGAGTGGCACATGCTCTCTTGGCCTCAGAGCTCCTAGGATTTTTTCCCCACAGACACGTTTACTAGAGGAAGGACTGACACACTGCCTGCTTCCTTCCCAACCCTGGTCTCCACTACTGGCCCAGCCCAGGGCTGCTCCATTTCAGTTAGCAGTCTCTGCTGATGTCTGCTGTGCATCCTCATGTGCTGTGCCAGTGACACTTCTATTTCAGCAGCCCCAGCCTCCTTCCGCCCTGCTGGGGCTCCAGGATCTCAGATCTCACCATTCCTTGACGCATCATCCACTTAGTCAGCTGGGCTCCATCACTAGAGGCACCAGACTCCCCCTGGATGAGAGAGAGTCTGCATTGCAGAGTGTGAGGGAGAGGGGTGGCAGCGGGCTTAGGGTGGGGGAAAGAACATACTAGTACTGATGGCCTACTTCTCTGATTGCAGAGAGAAGGCAACTGGACTTGGAAATTGCTGAAGAGAAATAAAACATACATTTCCAGGTGGAAATTTCCCTGTACATATAGGTAGGACATCCTGGAACTGACTGAGTCAACCCTAGACTTACCATAGCTCCCCATCTCAGGGGTTTAAAGAATGAGGTATTGTAGCCTAGGTAGAGACTGACAGTTATCATCAGTCATGTAAAACACCTGACTTTTTCCAAACAGACAGCACACTTCCTGCACTGGTGAGCCAGGAGGTTGCTCCCAATCCCGGCAGTGCCCTAAAAGCTGTGTCCACTTACCGCTCCCGTGTTCTGCTGCCGCGCATCCAGGGCACCAGCCAGGCCTTTGGTGGCTTGGGGGTCTTCGTACTTGACCCTGAAAGCATGAAATGAGACAACACACAGGCTGATGAGACGCCTGAGAGTGAAGAGCATGAACTCCTAAACATATATTCAATTCTTCTGACTGCACAACTTTTATTCTCTGGTCATTCTGCTCCCAAGAGCTACTAGAAAGGTGTGCAAAGCCCCTATTAAAGATGTAGCTTAC
This sequence comes from Atrichornis clamosus, assembly GCA_013400975.1. Lineage (NCBI taxonomy): Eukaryota > Metazoa > Chordata > Aves > Passeriformes > Menuridae > Atrichornis > Atrichornis clamosus. Next base: position 22,325 of record WBMZ01006645.1, read on the forward strand.
CACAAAACAGACAAATCTATTCACTGCAACGGCACTGTGGGATACAACAGGACAGCCCTGACACATGACAGGAGGATGACAAGGACTCATATGAAAACTAAGACACAGACTTACAGAGCTAGGTGCATCAACCACAACACTTTCCTTCTTCGGGGTTGACTATAAAGAGAGAAAACTAACACAGATTGACCATAATATTACAGATACTTTAAAAAGGATTTGAGCAACAAGTCCCTACACACTCAACTATCTTCACAGACACAAACACAGCTCAAAAACGTCTCTTTAACTGATACTACTCAAGAAGTTATGGTGGCAGAGACTCACTGGCTTGTGCTACATAGGTAAAACCAGATAATCAGAACAGCCTAGATTGCTTCCAGGTCTCCAAAAGCACCATTACAGCAACCTCTTTCCACACACAGACACATCTCACCCATAATTTCCCTCAAGCCAATTCTGTGTCCCCTCTAGGCTGCTACCACACATGATAATGCCACACGTCACCATTTGATCCACACCGACTGGGGAGAACTGTCCATGCTAGGAGAATGAAGCCTTTCACAGAAACTCTCCACAAGTATCCTCTCCAGCTGCTCCCAGGCCCCTTTCCACAGATCCAGCAGACCATCAAGTGGAGCTGTTTTTGTTGGGGGCCAGAGGCTTGGGCCACCGCCGCTCAAATTTCTCAAAGAAGTGCTCATCAGTGAAGGGGCCACTGTGAACAATGGCATCCAGGATGAAGTACAGCGCTGCTATCATGCCACTGATGAGGAAGAACGGCAGGAAAGGCTTGAAGTGCCTCAAGCACTGCCTCACTGAGACACACATGAAGCCTGGGGGATCAGGAACAAACCCCAGTGGCCCCGTCGGCACACCCCGTTCGGGAGCCTTAGGGCAATGGTCTGTTCACGTGGAGGGAGACACTGAGAGCAGAGGCTTGTGAGTGAAATGTGAAGCCTGGGCCAGTAGAGGTTACCTGGCAGGAGTGCAAGTGCAGGCAGATGAAGGGCAGTGAGGAATAAATAGAAGATGTCTTGTTACTTGTGCAGAGATCATAAGCCTCAGCCTATTAAGGATTGAGCCACAGCAGAGAGGATACAATTCCACCTCTGTCCAGAATTCCCCAGCCTCCAGCACTGAGCACGTATCAGTGGCTCGGGTTTCAGCCCCACACTGGGTGCTGTTGGCACAGCTGTTTTTGTGCTGGACTGCCTCTGTCCTCAGGCAGCACACCCCACAGTAACAGTGGTGGGGAAACCCAGGGACAAAACACATGAAGTCATGTGTAGGCCACGGGTTTCCCCACCACGTTTACCAGAACCAGCCTGAGGCAGAGGAATGGAAGGAGACATTCTTAATAGACCTTAGCTTGCTACTGCCCAGCTGCAGACCAAGGCACTCCAGTGGGTGCAGGAGTGCAGGAGCACAGGACTTTGAGGGCTGGAGGCAGTGATATGCCTATGGGCTGTACTGCTTGGTACTCAATGGAGAGCAGTGAATGACTCTGACAGGCAAAGCAGAATGAAATCAGCTACAGACTCTCAAACCCAAGGGATCTGGTCAGCACAGCTCTTAGCTCATCCAGAACAAGGATTCAGGAATCTACTCTGCAGTGGAGAAGACCTCTTCAGTTCAGCCAGTACTATGGAGACCCAACTCTTAGTACTTTACATCAGGAGGTCTCAAACAACCATGGAGGAAGAAACATCAGTTCCACTTGCTGACAGGAAAGCTGAGGCACAGAACAGTGCCCTCTTGCAAGCCACGATTGACTGCATTCTTCCTGCACTCCAGTTCAGTACTCTGTTAGGCTGAATCAGTACTCAGCAATACCCAAATTCAACATCATCCCAGTCACAGCACATGAGTTCAGAGACAGACAAGAAAACTGAGCTAGTCCCACTTCACACCTTCACCTCCAGACACTGAATCTCCCCAGAACATGCAGCACCACAGTGCTCACATGTAGGGCCTGCTTCCTTCTCCCCATACCCAGGAGGACACCATGAAGGGGAGATGACGGCTGTAGGAGAAAGGAGTGGGAGCTCAGAGCTCATCCTACAAACACTGTGCCTCTAAAGAGTGCATCCTACTGTCTCCCAGGAACCGCTGCTGGTCAGGATCATGGCCCCAGTTGCCCTGAGCCCTCCTCCTTTGCAAGAAGACAGGACAGGACAGAGGGGGCTGCTCCACTCACCCTCTACGCTGCTCAGCCAGCGAGCTGCCACGGGTCAGGGCAAACATGTCAAAGTCTTCTTCCAGCTTGCCAGAGGTGTCGAGGGAATGCAGCCCCGCACTCACACTGCTCGAGCCCAGGTCTGTGGGAGAGAGCAGGGTGAGCAGGCAGCACAGAGCAGTAAACAGAGGGCTGTGGGCTTGGAGAGTGCTAGATGAAAAGTTATCATTAGAACAGGCTAAACTGCTCTAGGCCCACTCCTCCACCCTGCTCCTCAGCTGCAGCACAGTCTATGCATGTGTGCAGTGTCGTGTGTGAAGTAACAGAAGCAGTTTCTTTGCCTACTCAGTAGATATTTTTGGCTCAGTCTCAGACAGAAGCAGCAGCATCAATTTACTGATGCTGAAGGCTAGATGTTGCTGACCATCTTAGACAATTCTGGAGGGAATTGCTCCATAACCTGTGGAAGACGATAACCTGTGCCTCTGGGCAAGCACCTCTGAGACAGATGAGTGGATTTGCATGACTCAGTCATCATCTGAAAAAAAAAAAATTACTTGAAAAATATCTCAACTGGCTTATCTGTAAAAACAGTCTTGCCAATTTTCTGTAGCTGCATCCAGGCAGTGCTACGTAGACTGTTGGTATGTCTTGAAGAACCCTCAGGACCCCTCAGGCTTTTTGAATAAACAACCTGTCAAATCCTGGGTCCTGAGCGCAAGATGCTCATGGCTGCCTATATTGCAGCATAGCTTCAGCTGCTCGGCTTCTCCCAGACCTCAGTGGTGAGCCTGACACCACCCAGCAAGAGGCAAGTAGGCAATGCTGCTAGGCATTGCAGAGGGAGCAATTTATCCCCTATCCTGCTGGAAGGCCTAGTCCTTAGCCACAGACTAATGCTGAAGTCCTTCTTAAGTCATGTCCACCTCTTGCACAATGTGAGGTGAGGATGCCAAGACATATGCTTGAGTGCCTTGGGGCATATACAAGTTTCTTTATGGGTTTATTAGTTGAAAACATACACCATTTCTCTAGGTTACTCTATGAATGTGACTCAATAATTCTGGGAGATGAGGGGAAAACCACATGGCAACATACTCATTCCAGCCAGCTGAGAGGAAAGGTTGTTGGTGACTTCAGGCTGTTTCAATGCAGAAGGAGTACTGGGTCCCAGGTCAATCAAGCTGTTCTCTGCTTCATTTGGTGCCTTTGGAGGAAGGAAAAAGACGATGGTGGAGAGTTTCTGAGGCTCAAACACTCCTGACCCTACAACCCTAGCTCATTAATACTGGAGAGGAAAGCCCTTCTGTACCCATTGAAAGATATCAGCTCTGAAGAGAGAGAAGGGGGACAGTGATCAGAGAACTAGCTGGCAATAGTGTCCCAGGGCAGGATATACCTTGGTCCAGTCTCCCAACTCTGCTGGATGTCAGCAAGTAGGGTAGATGCTGGTTCAGAGGACAGGGCAGTGCTCAGAGAAGACTCATATGGGAATTGGTCCTCTCAGTATTCAATATGGGAAAATCGTAACTGGTGCTGCTCTGCTCTTGCTCTTTGGGTGAGAGGAGAGCTCCCACAGGCAGGGTGGGAGAGGCTTGCAGTGGGAACTGGAGTGTCCTGCACACCAGTTCTGGCCTGGTGCAGCTCGCCTGGGACAGCAATGCCCGCCATGTCTAAGTGGGGCAGACTGAACCTTTTCCAATTCAGCAGGGCACTGCTGGACCTGCAGGGTGCAAACCAAGCTGCACAGAGGAGCAGTTGCTCCGAGTTACCTTAGGGGGCTGTCCTGTCCGAAGTCGCTCAAACCTGCAGAAAAGATGAGAGGATGCATTTCAGTAGCATGGGCTTATTCACCCACAGCCCAAGAGATTTCTTATAAGACTTGGCACAGTCTGCCCTTTCCCACCTACTAGGAAAGGGGGACCACGGCTCAGGGTCCAATTTCCCCTCAAGACTGAAGACTACAAGACCACAACAAGACCCACAGAGCTGATGTCTCCTGAGAGGTGGTGTGAGAAAGCTTCTTGTGATCCTCCAGAGCTAGTCTTAACCAAAATGGTTTAAACACAGCTCTCCATACAGAGACAGGGCCTAAACTCCGCAGACTTGATCCTAGCAAAGATATGTTTGTTGAAATGGATGGGAAAAAAAAAAGGGGTGCTGATCCCACCTGGACAATTTTTTTCTGTCCCCATCTGTCTCAGAGCTAGTAAACCAGCCCTTTCCATGCAGCTGCCTCCTTATTTTGGGTTAAGCCACAGAGACATCTTTATATCCCATCAGTAACTTACACAGCAATTCTGAAGGGACACAAATTAGTCAGCAAAAACTGAGAACTGGCTTTGTTCTCAAAGATGGATGATACAGACTGATACCTCTTGAGTGTTATACTCATGGGCAGAACAAAAGGGTGGGATAGGCAGCATTCAAGGGCAGTAAACTCTTGTGGGAGAGCAGGGAAGAGGGAAAGGAGAGGTACCTTTCATGGCGCAGAAACACATTATTGAGGTTGTCATTGATGAGGAGCAGCTCCTCGGTGAGTTGCTCATGGAGGACTCGGGGAATCAGCTCCAGGACACGCTGCTGCATGGCTCTGCATGTCCGATTCAGCTCCTGTTCAAAGCAGGGGAAATTACCGCCAGGGTCACGCTAGGGCTGAGCACTCACAGATTTGGAAGTCTGACTGGAACAGACGGACTCCAGAGGCTACTGGGATTTATCAGGAACTGTGGTGGGCAACAAATATTGGTGTGAGAGGTAAATTGAGTCCGAGCTTTACATGAAATAATTGTATGCTTTTTGTGTAACTCATCACCCAGCAAGAAAGGCCCTTGGGGACTACAAGTCCCCATGTGACATGATTCCAGCCTCAGTAGTGCCATTTTCATCTGCCATTAAAATTGTGTCTCCCTTATCCCTTCATTCCCTGGTTAGCCCCACACTAAACTGTCCAGTTGTTCCCCGTGCCCGGCACACATCGTGCCTCAGTTCATCAAACCATTGCTAAGTTGTGCTGCATGTGCCAGCTCTGCACCCTGCCTGTGCTCCTTACTTGCAGCAGCTCCAGGTCAGAAGGCTCGGCCTGGGACGGCACCAGCTCCGTCAACATCTCTGACATAACCTTGGTGTTCCCGTTCACCACTTCCAGCTCACTGCGCAGCTTCCCGATCTGCAAAAGGGAAGTGAAGTGACAGCTCTGCCACGGAAGGCTGGGGACATAGCTGAGGTGGCTCGGAAGGGCAGTCAGTGGCACCACGTGTGCAGGCACATTCACAGAGCTGAGGGCACAGCCCCTGGGGAGCTCATTTGTCACCACTCAGGTTAGCTCTCAGGAGCTCCCAGCAGAAAAGCCCTCCATTACTTACCATCAGGTTCATTTGCTGGTAACAGATGCCAGGCCCTCACCTGGGATCTTTGGCCACTAGCCTAGCCTTGATTTTAATAGCCAGCAGAGGCTGCTGTTATGATTCAAATCAGCTAACAGCTTCCATCTGGTAGCCGTTTAAATTGTTTAATTTCCGAAGTGGTGTAAGAGAGGGGAAAAAAAATTAATTGCCATCCAACAGGAGAGCCTCAGCTAAGTATGCAGTTGAAGCTTTATTCTTCTGGTTTACAAGCTGCTAATGAGCCTCTTTAGAACAGTTTCTACTCTCTGTTCTGCAAGGGAATGCAACATACTGACAGCTGGGGGTTTGGTGCTGAACATGGTGTTATATCAAGTCAGGGTGAGGAAGGAGAAAAGAGGATGGGGAAGCAAGTGAGGAAGCCCTAGGCTTTGGAAACCACGTGGCCAGACAGGGTTGATTCATATAAAGTAAGTGGTGAGGCAAGATAAACAAAGATAATAAGGAGGCATCTACTGAGCAAGCTTTTGCTGTAATGCACTACAAAGATCTCACTTTAAACCCCATATCTCAGCTCCCCACTTCCCTATAGCCAGGACAACCTCCTTCTACCTGCAAGCAGCCCTGTCTTATAAAAACATAACCACTCCATGGTTGCGGTATCCCACTTCATCCCTGTGACCACAGCGGAGCTCTGGGGAGCTCCCGAAGGACTGTACTTTAGAGGAATGGCTCCTTGAGGACAGAGGCCAGGGAAGGGCCAGGACTGCAGTCCCAGAACAGTGTTTGTGAAATAGCCCTCAAACACAGGCAGAGTCAGCAACATCCCAGGACTCACGTCCAACTCACCTGCTCTGGTGTGGGTGTGATGGGCGCGTCACTGGATGTGCCCCTCCCGGTGGGCAGGGTGACGGGGTGGAGGATGGACTCCATCTGCTGAGGGGAGTTGACTGCGGGTGAGTTCTGTCCAGATTGAGAGTCGGAGCTATACACAGTCTACAGAGAGGTGGGAAAAGTGACAGAGAGAAGGAGATGTTAGACACTCACACCTGACAGGGCAATGCAACTACAGGAGAAATGCTGATGGCAACTCCCCATCTGCTTTCAACAGCTCTTGGCTGTCCTGGAGCTTCTCACCACCCAAAAGCCCTCTAAATGCAAGATAGAGTTCCTGAAATCCCCTCATTGCTTCAGAATGGCAGCTGCCCAACATTCTTCTCTTCAGCAGTATTCCCATACCCTCTGTGGGGTGTGGATGGGTGACAGCATGTCCAGGTCAGTCATGGGGAACTCCAGGCCCTTCCGTCTCAGGTCTTCATAGACAGCAACGACACCGGTCAAGTCCGGAGAGCTGCGGAAGGCGTCGGCCCAGGACTGGGGAGAAGGAGACAGGACAGCCCATCATCACGTACAACAGCCTTCTGTACAGACACCTACAGACAAACACTCTCTGGACCGGTGCAGATGCTCACACTTCTTGGCTCACCTGGATGAGGGTCAGCACCTTGTCGTGCACTATGGCGGGTGGATTGTTCTTTGGCAGGATTGTTCTCACCAGGACACCTTCTACAAAGTCTTGGCTGGACACAAGGACATGGAAGCGGTGGCCGCAGTTTTTGACGCAGGTCTCCAGGACCTTCAAAAGCAATGAAGCATTAGCTACAGCCTTCTCTGCCTCCACGTGCTCACCTTGTTGGCTTTAGGTGCATGTGTCTGTTCAGCATGTGTGCTAAAGCTCGTGTTCAGCACTCAGCTTTACAGCAGGATATCACAGAGCTGAGAAAGAACCCTGGCCACTCACCGTCAAAGCCAACATAACTTCATGGAAGTTTTTATTCCCTACAATTCTCTTCTTAATAGCTCGGAAGGCATCTTTAGGCCTGAAGGAGAAATGAGATGAAGAGAGATAATCAGAAGGTTGAGGCAAAGCAAAAGAGCCACTGGCTCTGGATTCCTCATACTCAGCAGGTATCCCTCCTCACCATATTTTCAGGATGGCTTGAAGCAATGACTGGTAAAGCAGCCTCTGCCTGTGGTTCTGCAAAAGGACTAGAGTTGGCTAATCATAGCATTATTTTGGTTGGAAAAGACCTTTTAAGATCATTGAGGCCAACCATAAACCAAACACTGCTAAGCTCACCACTAAACCATATCCCTGAGTACTGTTACTGAAATTGGAGGTCTCTGTGCTGATGTCTGCAATAGCTCAAGGTGTTCAGGACATAACAGAGAACAGAGCAAAAACAATGCTAGAAACACACAATTTGGGGGTAGACCAAAATCCCATGGCAGAGGGGGAAAAGAGGAGGATACACAGAAAAACTTAGCATGGGTTAGAAACAGGAAGGAGAAAGTGAGCTGCAGAAATTTCTGTGTTGCTCAAATGTTTAACAACATTTCCCTGGAGAAAAGGAGGCTCAAAAGCTGCAGGGGAGATACAGTGGCAAAATCTTGCCTATATTGCAGGTGGGCAAGAGCACGGAAGCATACCAGGGCCTGCTTTACCATTCTCAGAGGAGAGAAACACTGTGGTCTCAGGGCACTGTGGTCTTGAGAGAGCACAAATGGACCGACATCCTCTACCAGAGCACAGGAAGAGAAGCTGAGCTGGAAGAGCAGCAGTGCTGGAGGAGAAAACTGGGGTGGAGACAGTGAGGAGGGCAGGAGTCTATTGGCCTGTGGGGCAGCATGGTGTCAATGGATGGGCAATGGGAGAGCCCATACAGCTGAGTTACCAGGTGCCCAGACCTGAAACAACTGGCCACAGCTCAGGACTGAGAACCTTGGACAGAGACAGGTGTATTTGCACTGTGGGGATAGTATGGAAAAGGAGTGGTGACAGACCTGTAAGTAGAGATGTTTGACTTTGTTTTCATACAACTGTGAAGCTGAAAACTGGGCTTGCTAATCCTCTGTCAACATCACTGTGGGGTAGGACAGCAGGAGTGAAAACTACATGTTTTATTCCATGTAGCACCTTCTCTTTTACATGCTGCTCTTGACATCTCCACTGTGAGGAGGAGCATTCTCCCTTGAATTCACTGGCAAATCCTCAGGTCCAGAGTTAACAAGTCTGGCAGATTTATTAACATTTCCCTGCAGGGAGAGGGAGACAAGGGCTCTCCCACCCACTTTGTGTGTGCTTGAGTGACTGTACATGAAAATACCTGAAAAGCAAACCCAAGAAGGACTTGCACAATGAGAGGACTGAATAGCAGCCTGAGATTTTCCCTTCTCCTCAGTCACAAGCCTACAGATTTTTACATTCACAGAGGCAAGAAAGAGAGGGGTATGAAGGAGGAATAAACCAAAGTCAAAGAAATGCAAATACGCCTTTTGGAGATGGGAGGCAGCCTAGCTTGAACAGAGGGCTGTCTGGGGGCCCTGAAGGCCTGTTTGAATGGCTCCCAACACTCACCAAGGTTATAGAGGAGCACCTAACAAATATTCTGACGGCTTCCCTATGTCTCTATGTCTCCTAGCAGAGTCTTGTCTCAGGGATTGTTGGGAAACCTAGCTTATTATCTCCACCACCTCAGCCTAGGGATGTAGTGTTACAGGCAGGGAGTGCTGGGACCTGCCACTGGATATGGACCCTTGCCAGCTCCCTTACCCTTCTTCAGTCTCGTTAATGATGTCACAGATCTCCATGTTGAGAGCCCAGTCCTCACTCCGCAGGGACCCATCGGTAGCTCTCTCTGGAAAACAGAAACCAGGACAGGGTAGGGTTAAGAGTGGCCCTGGCACTCTCACAGGCTGCTGTTTAGCTCTCACAGCACCCCAGACCACAGCCTCTTTCTCCCTGGCTGCAACTACAACAGGCAAGGAGGCAAAGCCAGCTGCAAATTCCGGGTCACCAAGCGCTCCCCACTAGGTGTCACCAAGGCAGAGCACGTGGCTAGTGGGGTGGGCACTCAACTGGCCCACGCCACCCACCGACACACAAACACACTCTGTGTGATCTCTGGTGTTCCACACATGAAGGGAAGGGGCTCAGCATGACTGCAGTTCCACAGCTGGGGAAAAGGGGGCTTATTTGCTTTGTTACTGCAAGGCCAGAAACTGTGAGTTTGGTCCACTCATACTGACATGGATCTAATGCCAATAGCACCATTCTTGATTTGTACCACATAAGGAGACAAAAGAATCAACGCCCCCTTTTTTTGGTACACCAGCTCTATAAAAACAAATGAGCAAACACAGACAACCAAAGCAGGGCTTTCTCTTGTTTAACATTTGCACCTCTCCCCTGAACTTCTGGCCTCTGGGGAGTGTGGGCAGAAGCAAACTGCAGGCTGAAGTTGAGGCAATATTGTTTCAGCTTTGATTGTGTCCCCTTTAATTAGGAATTCCTCAGTCAGCCTTGATGTTATTTATTCAAGGCAGAGATTTGGGAAATGAGCAGCTATTACTGGGAGCACCAGTGTCTCCACCCTGTAATTATCCATGTCTTGGCCCTAGCCACGCCACTGACTGATGCCTTCAGGGACACCACCAGCGGCTGTGGAACGGAGAACTGCCAGCAGGGCCAGCAGGACCCAGGCACTCCCAAGACCACAGGGAAACACAGAGATGCAGCAAATGGTAAGCAGAGGACAAGAACCATCCTTTCCAGCTCTCTCATCCTACAGAATACTTAGCACTAGGGCAAGAGAATTAAAACTGGCCAGACCGGTTTAGCACTTACCAGGTGCTCTTCAGGAGAGCTCAGTCCCAACAAGGCTCTTACAGAAGTGCCTGCATTTTCAAAACTGCTGTCCCTCCAAAATCTGGGGCTGTCCCTTGCTGCTGTGGGTCCTCTACCCCTTTGGAGAGGCCCTTACTCTGCAGAGCTGCCTTTTTCTGGTTTTGACCCAGCCGCTAATGATCCCAGTGGGGGAATGAAATTAAATGCTCATTCACGCAGTAATAGGATAAGGCCATAACACAGGAAGAAGATTTTTTAACTCCTGCCTGTTTAAGCACATCCATCACATTTTGCGATGTCCTGTCAAGGGTCAGGCAGAGAGCTGTTCACAGCACTGTGCAATGCAGCCTCACACACGGGCCCTCCCACAGATTGCACACCACAGTGTGAAGCTATCTGCGTCTTATCGCAATCCAGCCACCACCTTTTCTGTTGGCTACCGTATGTATTGATTACACTGTGATTATGCTGATTACATTGTGGCCACAGCCAGATGGAAGAGGGCAGACAAGGCAAGGAGAGTGGCAAAATGTTCCTGATGCTCTTCCACCTTTCTGAAGGTCTGGCTACTACTGGAATATTCTTAAGGCTCCTTGGTTCAGGTGAACTTTTGTCACTTTGAGTATTAATTTTAAGAGGAATCCTGATCTCTGGCAGATCCAAGCTTCCTCAGCGAGACACAGGATGTAACATTGCACTGTGTGATGCAGTGGAGAATATATCCAGGGCAATGGGCATGCCTGGTGCACCAGGGCATGTACCAGGCAATGGGGAAAACTGTGGCAACACATGGGGGAAAATATTTTCCATTGGGGCTCCTTTGGGACCAGGACTCAGTACAACATCAGAGCTCCAGGTTCCCTCCTGCCCTGGGACACCAGCCTTGCTGGCAGGCAGGCTGCAGCTCAGCTCAGTCTGGTGGACTCGTTGCGCATGGTCACAAAGCCACCCTTCACTTGCGCTCTCCTCCGGGATCCCCGGCCTTGTGACACATCATGGTTTGAACAAGCCAGAAGTTTCCCTGCACTGTTTGCTGCTGCTGGCAGTGAATCACACAAATCCATCACACAGGGGTTGCTCTGCTGAAAGGGAAGTCTACATCCATTCTTCTCACTCCTTCTCATGCTCTTCTCACTGCACATGGAAGGGAAAACCCACAAGTTGGGAACAGGGCTGAGCCTGCTTGGAAGCTCTGAGCTACAGAAGAAACCAAGGACAAAATAAAAGCTGCATTTAACCATCAAGTCCTTGCTCTTCAAATCTCCCCAACCTTCCTCATTCTCCCTTGCACTGTAGACAAACATGAACTGACTCTGCAAACACCCTTCCATCACTTCCCAATGTTTAGTGGCACTCTGTAACCTGCTCCCCACCACCCCTTTCCCTCCAAATGCACCAATCATGCCAAGGTCGAGCAGCACATTTGCTTTCCAGACAGGAATGCAAATAAACCGTGTGTGCGCCTTCACCTGCTGGCCACTTAGGGGAAAACTGGTCTTCCTCAGAGGTGACACACCCTGCCCCACTGTTTCCCCACAACACTGTGCTCATCCTGCTGCCATCATCCCTGTTCATGCATTCACCAAGGAAGTGCTGCAGGAAAGCAGCAAACTTGCCATAAATGCAACATAGGCTTATAAAATGCAAAGCTGGAAGAGCAGTATTAGAGCATATGGAAAACAGGAATGTGACCCTGAGGCAATGCCAAGGACAAAGCGCTTGACTTTACCCAGTACAAATTACGGCCTGGCCTAGCTGGCCTTGGGAGAGCTGGAAGTAATTCCCTTTTAATCCTCCTTGCTCTCTTTCCAAGCTCTAAGGGACTGTCCAAGCCTAGTAAAATATGTTGGAGCTTTCTCCAAAATCCTGAACTTTACCCTCTCCTAAAGCCTGCAGAAGGGAAGGAAACAAAGTCTAATTCATTAGTCACATGAAGGATCAGCGTGGCTGGCCCTGTTTCATGAGCCGTAATTAGCACATGAGCTGTCTGCTCCACATGAAATCTGAGCCCGGGATGGCTGGGGACAGCGACAAGTCCCTAAAAACAGCGAGCACAGGAGGCAGGGCAGCGCTGCACGCCCAGTACCCTGCCTGGTGGGACCCATCCGGCAGCATCAACTTCTGTGTGCTAACAGCTGAGCCTGACCTGCAGCAGAGAATTCCCCTGGCAGAGGTTATCACGAGCCTGCGAATGCCGGCCCCCTCCAAGCCCCAAACCAACCGGCTGCTGAATGTACAGGAGGCCCTTCATGGGGCCGCTCCAAAGCCACATTGTTTTGGCAGCCAGTCTGGCTCCCCGGGTGTGACAGCATTGGTGTTTGCCTGATTCCAGTCTGCTACCTCACAAATTGCTCAGATTGACCCAGAACCACCGAGGACTGCGGTACGGGTTGAACCAGAGCATCGACTCTTTTCCTGCATGGCATTTGATGTGCTCCTGCTGACTGCAACTAGGTTACAAGTTATTTGGAATCATCAGATAACAAAGAACTCTGAGCTTGGCAAAACTGGCACAACGGAGCTATATGAGTATTTGTGCTATGAGTAAATTTCATGACTTTGCTTCTTTTAAAGTTTATTGTCTCTGCCCTGGTGGCAGGGGAGAGCCCACTGTGGGGCTGGTGATCCCATCCAGCCATCACTGCAGCAGCACACCAGCACTGCAGCCAATAGTGTGGGGAAGTACAGGAGCCAGGGACAGAAGATACTGTGCACACTCCTGTCCCTTTGCTCCCCATCCCAGATCTGAACAGCCAGGCACTGTTCAGGAACCCTTTGCCCTTGATATGCTCTGCCATAGGTGGTCAGAGACTCTGTGTCCCTCCTCCGCGTCAAGTCCTCAAGCAGTGCTCCCTGCAGTGCTTCTTGCTGGCTCTAAGTTCCTCAGCAAAGCATCAAGCACCTTCTCACCCATTTCAACAGGTGTTTGAGGGCACCAGCATTTCATGGCACGACACAGCTTAGGTACAGCAGAGGGCAATGCAAGAGTCCTTTCTCCCAACCTCCCTTCAGTTCACAAACCCCCAGCCCCAAATCAGTGTCCTGTACAAAGTCTCCGTGCTAGGCCTCCTGCTTTCACTTCCTTTGAAGGAACTTCAGCACCAACTCTGTCAGGACTTCACCATTTAGCTGTATCCTTCCTCCAAAATGGAGAGGACAACATGCTTTCTAGAGAGACCAGAGGTACAGCTCTACACTAGTTCAAGGATAGGGATGGACACAGATTATGCTGAGGTAGAGCTGTGGGTATTTGTGTCTCTGAACTCCTGCTCCTTTCCTATGAATCAGCTCAAATTCTCAGGGATCAAGTGACTCTCAACTGCTGCCTTTGCCCCTTCTCCTCCAGACAGAGCAAACACAGAAAAGGCAATGCCTCTTTGAGAAGCACAACCTTGCAGGGACGCCCCTGGCTCCAACAGGAGAGTGTTACTGACAACAGCTGGAAACTGCTGCCCACTAGCACCCAAGGTCCCAGCCCAGAGAGGGATGCAGGAACACCTGCAGGTTGGGATCCAAAAGGTTGTGGGGATGATTCTGGCATACTGTGTTGCATCTAACCTCTCTTCCGCACCCATGAGCCTTTCTTACTTGCTCCCTCTTTACAGTCTCAACTTTTCCTGGTTCTTATGCTTAAAATAACACCCAACCCTAAAAAATCCTTGTCATCTCTGTGTTACACTGTTGCTTCTCTCTCTTGCCTGCCCTCACTTACTGAAATAACCTGCCTCTGTCCCTTTTGCTATAATTACTAGTTATTTTAATGACTTCCAGGGTGAGGAAAGAGCATTGGTGGTTTCCTCTCCATTCTCTCACTTAGAGAGAATTCACCTCCTTGAAATTAGATTTTCCATTTTGAAAATGGAAAAAAGCTTCTCTTAGTCCTTAGATGGAGGTGCAGTGGATTTCCCTCTTGAGGGGGGGATCCGAACTACGATGCTTCATCACACTTTGGAAATTTTCCCACTGGTGTTTAAAAAAACCCCATCACACGACAAAAACAAATACTGAAAAAACCAAACAAACAGGCCTGTATTCCTCTTACTCAGGAAGAGACATTATGGTGCATAAACAGAACAGAGGCAACTTTTGTTACTAAATCTCAGAACTGTGAGTAAGAAACTAGAAAACCTACTCCTCTGCAACTGACTCATTCTGTGACAGATCACTGAGATTATCTGAGCATTGCTTTCCTAGTCAGCGAAATAAATGGGTCTTACTAGATTAACATTAATGAAGGAATTTGAGAACATTGTTGCAGTGTGCCACAGAGGATTGTCTTTTTTTATTCCTTAGCCTTCATCTAAAGCTATTTTAGACTTCATAAGCTATATCAAGCATACATGACTTTGTCCAAATAATTTACAAGGACGCAGCATTATGCTTCTGCGGACAGCCCAAAGCAGCAGCACTGTGCGGGTTTGGTGATCAGGCTCATGGGTTGGACACGCAGCTGCCACAGACCTACCAAACAAGTTTGGGTAAGTCATGTTTGTGTCCCAAATTAAGCAGAGAAGATAGCACTTATCCATGTCCCCAGGAGCTTGATAGGCAATGTTCAAAAGGAGAAAATATTTTCAGTCACTAGCCCTTTCAAGTCCTGCACACCGAGTTCCTTTCTCATATGCTGTAATTCCTCCACCCCTTTGGACTCCCGTAACCCCAATCAATGCCAGTCACTAAGACCTCCCTACTGTCATACCTCTGCTACTAAGGCTTCTCAATTCCTCTTTGACAACACTTTCAAAATACCATTTTTCCCCCTCTTCTTTGCTATTAGTTTATTGCTTGGGAATCCCTTCTTTAATTGAAACAAAGCCTAGAGGGAACCCACTTACAATCTAGTTACTATACTGACCAGAAGATCTGTAAGGCAACCTTCAGATTGCCTCCACCCAAACACAAGGACGTATCTGATACACTCACTGAGGGAACAAAGAGCATTCATTCAGGAAAGAGCAGGAGACAGCTTCCCCTGGAATGTGTGATGAAACATGTGACGTTCATATGGGGATATGCTGAAGATCATCTGGAGGATTTGGAAGAGAAAGTCTTCCCTGATGATCCTTCCTCCACCTTGCTGTAGTGAGTCTTACCTATCTGGCCCAAAATCCAGAGTGGCATATTACAGTGCCCCCAACACGTTTTTGGACAGTGCTTTGGGTAGCCTCTAAAATTATTATAATAAAAGCATTACTTAAAGCAGCGGCTTGCTCCCTTCCCTCCCCAGCCACGGCCACCTGTTCACCCACACAAGAAGGTGGGTGAACCAACCACACCAAAAAGACTGAATGTGGGACCAGATGTTCACAGGAAAGAGCAAAGGTCTGACAAGTGATGAACAGCAAGAGTGAGCAAGTGCATAAACTTACAAATGGAGGGTTTAAATGGGCATCACCCTTCAAATACAACTTGAAGGCCCTTGGGCAATACAACATAGGAAAAAAGAATCTTCATTCTAAGTATTTTAAGAACTGCATCCCTGTTCTGACATGAGTGTGGCTGTTGACGATCTTGTTCTCTCGAACTGTGGCATCTCTGCTCCACTTTCTCAGACCACATCCTTTTCCCATGTTCCCCGAGCTGCCCTGAGTACAGGGATTGCAGGAGACCAGGTGTCTGTGGGCCTGCCAGGTCACAGGGTGGATGCTGTGTTCATTGCCAGAGCTGGTGCTCTGCGCCGTAAGCCAGCTCGTGGTGCAGTAGCCAGGGCATGGCCCTGCCAGGTGCCGCTTGTCCTACACCTCAGTGTGGGGAGGCTCGGGGTGGGCAGCCACCCCCAGCTGCCCGGCGCGTTTGACTGGGCGAGCCATGTGCCCCAGGACCAGCCCAGCCTGAAACAGCTGTCCCCACAGCCCCTGCTGTCCCCACTGTCCTGCTGCCCCCGCAGCCCTGTTGTCCCCACAGCCCCTGCTATCCTTGCTGCCACACAGCCCCTGCTGCCCCGGCTCTTCCGCTGCCCCCAGAGCGCTGCTGCCACACTGCCCTCGCTGCCCCACAGCCCCGCTGTCCCCTGTCCCCCTGTCCCCGTGTGCCGCTGTCTCCCCGCCCTGCTGTCCCCCTGCCCCCGCTGTTCCGCCGTCCCGTGGGCGCCCCTCGTGCCACCGAGGGTCACGCGCCCCCTTCCCGCCCGGCCGCGATAGGCTGCTGCGGCTGGAGCCCAGCCAATCAGCAGCTCCCGCCGTGACCCTTGCGGCCCCGCCCCTCCGCGAAGCCCCCGAAGAGGCGCGGCCGGAAATGGCCCCGAGCCAATCACGGGGCTCGGCGGTGCCGGGGGGCGTGGCTCGGACCACCAGCCTGCGGCCCCTTTAAGTGAGCAAACTTCACCTCGCCACCTCGAGACCCCCTCGCGCCCGGATTGGCTGGCGGGGCCCCCGACGGAGCCGCCTCGGGCTCCGCGCTCACTATTGGCCGGCACCGCGCGTCAGTCAGAGCGGAACGCTTTTCTGATTGGTCAGCGCGCTATTGGTCCCGCCGCGGAGGCGGGAGCCGGCGCTTCCCCGAGGAAGGGTCCGGCAGGCGCCCCCGGGGGCGCGGGGCCGGGCGGGCGAGTAGGGGCGCGGGGAAGGTCGAGGGGCGCGGGCGCGGCTCTCACCGATGCGCTGCCCCACGGGGGAGCTGAAGGGGTTCCCCAGCAGAAAGTCCATCGCCGCCGTCGCCGCGCCGCGATCAGCTGACGCCGCGGCCGCCGCTGCTCACGTGACCCGCGCGCCGGCCGGGGCGGGCCTCGCCGGGCCCTGCTGTGACGC
>WBMZ01006646.1:0-57702 GCA_013400975.1 Atrichornis clamosus
CCCATACTGAACCCAGGACACCATAAAATATCGATTCTTACACTAAGAAAAATGGGGGATGTGCATGTTAGAAACAGACACTTAGTATGCAATTCGGGAAGTCCGTGCCTTCCAAGCACTTCAGCCAATGGGGAAAGGGAGAGGGAAAATGCGGCCCGGAAATTAGGATAAAAAGGAGGCTGCGTCCTCCAGCAATTTGCCTATGGCCTCTCCCTTTGTTCGTGAATAAAGTTAAAGGACTCCTCTGTCTTCTGTTTGGACATAAACCTCTGATGTCTTGAATTTTTTTTTTTCTTTACACCGACTATTGGTTATTATTTCTGAAACAGAGTTGGAGGTAAGCCTTGCTTTTAGTGATGTCCTGTCCGAGGTTATACAGCTTTATTCCCAATTGGGCTTGCCCAGTTAGGCAGCTGCCAAACACATGGAGGAGTCAGCCTTGCCCCTAAAAACGCAGGCTAGCGCTCTCTGTGCGTACCGCAATTCCCAATATTCGTGGGACACACGGAGAGAGTTCCACAACCACGTCCTCCCGGGCGTGCCGGTGCTGGCAGTGGGCATTGCAGGGACGGCAGCAGCTGGCCCGTCAAGGTTGTAGGGAAAAGCGAAAGACGTGGAAGATCCCGAGGGCAGACGAACAGGGAAAGGACGGCAGCAATGCTCTGTGGGAAAGGCGCAGGTGCTGCCCAAGCGCCAGCTGTGCCGGCGGACAGGAGGAACGTTTACTTTTCCGTGACTGCCAAGCTGAGTGTTAATAGGGGAAACACTCCGCTGCCTAGGGAATGGTGTCCCTTCCTGGGAGGAAAAGCCACGGGCAAGACAGGAACGCAACCTCCGAGCGTCCCCCGCGCCGCTGGGAGCGGGAGCGGAGGCGGGAGCGGGCGCGGAGCAGCAGCCGGAGCTCCTCCCGCGAGGCGGGGCCGGCGGCACCGGAGCGCGTAAATGACGCAGCGTTCCCGGAAGCCGCTGGGAGCTGAGGGCAGGGTGGCTGAGGAGAGGGCAGAGGAGGCAGGTGGGCTCTTGCCGCTGCTGTCGGTACTTCGGCTGAGCCCTCCAACTCCTTCGCACCCCACTTCCTTCCCTTTCTGTCCCGTCCTGTCCCATTCTATTCCCTCCCTACGAGCCCGGCCGCCGCGGGGCAGTGCCTTTCGGGGGCCATGTCGCTCTTCCAGTCCGCCCTGGACTTCCTGGCGGGCCCCGGCTCCCTGGGAGCCGCCAGCCGCGACCAGAACGATTTCGTGGGGCAGACGGTGGAGATGGGCGACATGAAGCTGCGCATCAAGCGGGTCATCGCGGAGGGTGAGAGCGGGCGGCGGCAGGGCTGGGCCGTGCGGGGCGGACCCCGGCGCTGCGGGGCCGGGGTGGGCTTCCCCGCGGGCCTCCCGTTCCCCTTTTCCCTGTCTCCCCTTGCTAGACCGGGAGGGTTTCCTCCTGGGCAGGCCGCGCCCTGGTGGGGGCGGGCGGGCGGCGGCCGGGGCCGGCGGTTCCGGCCTCCCGGAAAGGCTGGCGGTGTCCGTGCCGCTGCTCCCGCCGGCGCTTGGGTGCGCCGAGCCCATGTCAGAGTCACGGAGGGAGGGTGTTTTTCGAGGCCCGGGTGCCGGGGCAATGTCCCGTGTTATTGTCCCGCGTGAGGAATAGCCACGGAGAGCCGCTGTGTTCTGTGGCCGCTGCTTTGCTTGCTTCGTGGTTTAAAATGCTTTCACCGCGTAACAGAACGCAAAGGACTTTATAATCTATGAAGGGCTTTATATTCTATGAAGGACCTCATGGAAATTGTGGACTGCATGTTTTTGGTTGGTTGTTTGGGGTTTTTTTTCATGACAGTGTATAATACTATGCCCAACATGCGAGGCTGCCTCTGTTTTGGATTGTTTGGAAGACTATGGAATGCAGGAAATGTTTTGCTTTAAACACAGGTGTCAGGAGGCTGATCTTAGTGTGCACGTATACTGCGCTGGAGTATAAGGAGTTAAATATCTGGGCAGCTTTCAGTTTCAGTGAGGTTTTGGGTAGGCAGCGTAGCACACCACTTGTTAATGTATTTTAGAATAGGTGATATGTTTGATTCATGCAAATTGCTTAGACAGTAGTGGAAACTTGGATCTTCTTGTGCCTGTGGTCAGAGAAATTACTTCATTTCCTCAAGCAGGAGAGCCATTGAAGGCTAGTTTCTGAAGACTAAAATGTGAGCTTTTCCATACTACTTCAGTTAAATATTTTATTAACTTCGTATAGATGGTTGATGTTATTTAGGTTAAATATTGCAAGCCTCTATTTAGAGCTCCTTTTCTTTATTAGAGTTTCTTTGTGTAGTTTCTTCTTGTACTTGCCTGATATTAAGTAGGTTACTATTGAAATCTTGGTGATCTGCATAGAAAAAAAATTGGTTCTTTAGGATTAGCTACTTCAAACCACTTACAAGCTACTTACGAAAATTTTGTGCTGTAAAACAACAGCAAATTGGTTGCTGCTTTATCTTCTTAAGGGCAGATAATTTGTCACTTAAATGCTTGAGCACTTTTGTTGGATGATTTTAGGGAAAACCTGGCATTTTCTTATGTAGTAAGTTGCATTTAAAACAGTACTAAATGTCAACTCCTATTTGGCCTTCAGCCTTTGTTTACAGCTTCTTTACAGCCAGAGTTGTTAGTGAAATGTAAGCACTCAGTATGATGTGAGTGCTAAAAGAACTGTCTGTGCTGCTGATACTGTAAGATTCTTGCAGGCAGTAACCACAGCAGTTTCCAAAGGGCAAAGGAAGGTTAAGACATATATGTTATTTAGTTTTTGGTTTTGGTGCAAGCATTTTAATACTTTACTTTGACAGCAGCCTGTTTGCCAGAGTCTGACACAGGCATTGTAAAATGTCAGGGCAAAGATGCCAGGTTAGATGACTTAAAGCAACTGGAGACATGTTTTAACTCTAGTGTTCTGAACAATTTCTCTGTAACCACTGCTTCATGTTCCATGTCTCAGTATTATGGTTTTATTTCATGTTGTTTTCTTTCTGTATTTTGCTAGCTGGTTGCTTTTTCTGGAAAGTAAGATTTTATTTTTTTTAACCCAACATAGCTGGTCTAAAAGAACCCTTATGGGATATTGAGTATGAAGGTAAAATATATATAAAATATAGAAGTTGCAGACTCTCCTGCTGTCTTCAAACTTGAATTTGTCTGTAGCATATAGTCTATTTTGTTGCTGAAATTACATTTATCTTACAACTCTGAACCAGTGTGTGGTACCTTCTGATATGTGAATCCATAACTACAGCTTGTAAGTATTCTCTTCCATGTTTACAAATACAGAGTCTGTTTTTCTTCTAAATGTGTTATTTTGTGCCAAATACCCTACTGGAAAGTCAAGTGCTGCTTTCTGAATTCGGATTTCAAATCTGTGGTGAATAGTGTGTCACCTGCCAATGCAGGAAGAGAGCCTTTTCTGTGGGATCATACGTTCTGCTTTGTTTGTAGCTGGTGTGAACAGAGCCTGTGGTTCAGCATTGCACAGTATCCTGTGGCAGCACAGGTTCAGTTGTTCTTGTAGCCCACAACCCCTTCCAGCTGTATAGTGTGCGGGACACCAGCGTTGGTGCAAATACATGTTTGGCTGTGCTCTTAAGCTGACTCGTTGCACAGTTCATTTGGATGTGTTCCCCTGTTTGTTTCGCAGAGTTGTCGTGCTAGGGGTGGGACTGGGCTGATTGAAAATACGGTGTGCTGCTGCAGGAGGCTGAGAGCAGCCTGTGGGGGACCAGCTGGTGATGATCTCTGGTGTTGGTGTTACCTCTAAACGCAAGAACAGACTAAGTATATCACAGTCCTAGAATATGGTATCCTGGATTTTTTGTCTGCTTGGACATTTCAGTAGCTCACTGCAGATAAGATTTTAGAGGACTTGGGTTGGAGCCTTTATATATAATCCCTACTTGGCCTTGGTATGCTAGTGGCTTCAGGTGTCATGGCTTTTTTTGGGCCCCCCAATTAAATACACACCCACTCCAATTTTATTTAAGTAAAATAGTCAGAGATTTTCTACCTAATTAGTAAACATTGTTTGTTTTAGTACCTAATTAATAAATATTGTTGCATGTGAGGCTGAACAGTTTAGACTAAACCAGGTGTTTGCTTGAGAATGAGACAAGCAAGTTCTGTAGCACACATTTAAAAACCATTCTTCATTTGTAATGATTTTGTGTACTTCCTTTGAGCAACAAACTTTGACAAAAGAGCACAGAAGAAGAGAAACATGATGACAAAAAGAATACATTGTTCAAACTGTTTGATCTGAGTCTAAAACTTTTACCATAATAATAAAAAAAACATTCCTTAGTCACAAAGATAGTAATAGGTTACAGACTTTGATTTTCTTTTTTTTTTTGAGTTTAAAAAAGGTGTCATGACTTGGAGTCAGGTAGTTAAAAGCTGCTTTCTGACAAGGTGAAACTTCTGTCATTAAAGTATAAAAAAAAAAAGCTGCTTTAGACTTCAAGGCTTCTTCAGTATTTTCAGTGTGAACAGGCAGTATTACAGTTTGCCGAGCTTATAGGAACAATTTTATGGTCTCTGCAACTACTGGATTCACAGTATAATGATAACCTAATTAAATACAGATTTTTGGGTGAATTTAATTAGTAAAACTCCAGCAGCAGAGGCACAATGAATGCTTAATGTCAAGTTTCTGTGAACATTGTTAGTTTTATTTGCTGACAGATGAGGGAAGAGAGATGATTCCTGAAGAATAACTAAAGCACCTCACCTAGCAGCTTTCCAGTTTGCTCTCTTTTTACTGTAAATGTAGACAATGTTTTCAACATGGAGCAGAACAGTGCTACTTTTTAAAGCTGTTGTTTCTTGGCTATAGCAGTTCCTGCTTGCAGGGGAGTTCTGAAAGTCTCAAGGTATTCTACCTCTCTGCTTCTCAAGGTTGTGGGGAAAATGTCCAGATCTTTCAAGTTTGGGGCATCCTTCATTTTTAAGGCAGTTTCATCTTATTAGTAGGACTCTGCAATGGACACAAACACATGACTGGACTTTAAAAAAATGTGCTTGTGAATTAATGCTTGGCGACAATAACAGAGCATCTTTTCTGCTTTGATTAAGGATGTTGCTTGTACTCTAAAAGAAAAGCTTTCAGGTAAGATGCGCTGTAACTTACAGTCCAAGCTAGAGTTATGGTGTTTCAGTCAAGTTATAGTTGAAACATAAGCTATGGAAAATAGATGTGGAAGCAAATTTGGTCAATATTTGGGAGGGGAGTAAACAAGTAATATCAAATAGTTACAAACAGGAAGCTACTCACACACTCACTTTCTCATGACTAGTTAAGTGTGTAATGAAACAGTGAACTACAGTAGCAAGCAGTATTCTGTTTGGTTGATGTTCCTATTTTGATAGTCTCTAGCTGTCATTTCACTGAAGCAACTTGTCTGGAAAAAAAAATCTGTGAAGGTGTGGAAAGCAGGGACAGGATAAAAAAAGAACAGTTTCAAATCCAGTTTGATTTATAAGTACAGTGAAATTATTCAGTATTATGTGATGCCTAGGTTTGACTTGAGGAAGAATCCAAATCTCTTGGTTGGAAAAGCAAGGGTCTTCAAATCTTTGTAAGAGAATGATGAAGCGCTGACAGGAAAAATGCCTGAGGATTGTTGTGGTGTAAGGATGAGTGTAGAGTACTCACTCATAAAGCAAGTGAGGTAGTGTTAGTTCCTAGTGATTTTCATGAGTTGATGTGGTGCTCTGTAGCGGACTTTTAACTGTGAGAGCTTGTGTCTACAGAAGAGAAGGAAACCCAGTTTTCTTGTACTGTAATTTCTGTGGCAGACAGTATTTGAGATTACTTTTGAGGACTTGGGCTGTGTTCTGAGGATGGGGCTGAAATGCCTCATTAGTGCCAAACCTGTCTCTCAGGGTAAGCGCTGGGATGGGTGGGTACACATGTCTACACTGGTGATCTGTATGGGAAAATACTAAGATGATTTTGCTGATATAGATACCTTCAGAAAACTGTCTTAAAACCATCTGCAAACACTTATATGAGGGGAAGAAAAGGAGTGAAAATGCCTTAAATGTAATTGCATTCTTGATGCACCCCTGGAAGGTGTTTTACTCTTAACTTTTGTTTTGTCATTTGTCTTAGTTGGGTCTGCTGTGCAGGTGTTTGTACCTATTTGTTAAAAGTGCTTTTAAAATTATTTTTTATGCATTTTTGCAAAATATATTGGTCAGAGGGCCTGGAGTAAACTGTTAGGGCAGAGGAGAGTTTTGCCAGTAAACTTGTCCCTATTCAGGGTATATTAATGCTGCTTTAATAGACTGGTTCTTCAAGGCAGTCAGCATCAAACAGTAAATGAATCTGCTTTTAAGAACGAAGCAGTAGAACTAGTTTTGTCTTTTTCGTAAGAATTATTTTCACCAATAATAGATGGTTCAAAAAAAAAAGTAAATTAAAAGTACCTTCACAGCTTGGTTTACCTCCTTTGGTATCCCAGAATATCCATGGATTTAAACATGGTATCAGCTGCAGTTCTGCAGTAGTCGTGAACCAAACACTACATGGAATAAGCAGTGTTGTATGAAGCTTTAATTGTGTTCAGGTGAAACAGTGAAATGACAGAATGGGAAATGTACTTGAAGCTGATGTTTTGAGAGGAACGTAGCTAAAAAGGATGAGATTGTAGGCCATAGCAGGTGCAATGAAGCAGGAATTAACCAGGCATAATACCACTGGCTTTTCTCTGGAGTTCTGCAAAACTTAATGAATTTTATTCTGCTTAGCATTTCGGTGTTTGATTATAAGATATAATCACTGAAGTAAAAATGTGTATTTTAAAGTCTGTACTCTCAGACTTTTACTATTTCAATGAAGTTTGCAGAGCATTCTTGCGCAAAGGGAAGTGTTTGAGAAAATAGATACTTTGGCAAAAGGAGTTTGTCAGGAAAAAATTCACAATGCCAGAGGTTTATGTCCAAAAAGGAGACAGAGGAATCCTTTAAGTTTATTCAAATAAAGGGAGAGGCCATAGACATCTCCTGTGGGGTCTCTCAAATTGCTGGAGGACGCAGCCTCCTTTTTATCCTAATTTCCCGGCCACATTTTCGCTCTCCTTTTCCCCATTGGCTGAGGTGCTTGGAAGGCACAGACTTCCCGAATTGCATACTAAGTGTCTGTTTCTAACATGCACATCCCCCCTTTTTCTTAGTATAAGAATCGATATTTTATGATTCCTTAAGTCTCTGTTTTTCTTCATTGAATTGAGGAGTTAACATGGCCTTGTCCAGGTGACCATTCGTGTCAGTTAGTAACATTCCTCAGTTTTATGGTGGTTCCTCCTGCTGACTAATTTTTCAGGCCTTGGTCTGTGTCTGGCCTTGTCTATATCCAGGTTCACAGTTTATTTGTAAAGACACATTCCACATTTTCTCCTCACTTTCTTCTCAGAGTTGAAAGGAAAATGTTTTATGGAATAACAATCACACTTTAGTAACAACATTACCCTTGTTGAAATGTATGCTTCAGTGCTTGAAAATGCTTTCTGCTTTTAATATGAAGCCTG
Organism: Atrichornis clamosus; assembly: GCA_013400975.1. Classification (NCBI taxonomy): domain Eukaryota; kingdom Metazoa; phylum Chordata; class Aves; order Passeriformes; family Menuridae; genus Atrichornis; species Atrichornis clamosus. Next base: position 7,556 of record WBMZ01006646.1, read on the forward strand.
AAGTGTGACAATTATCTTAAACATAGGAGGTATATATTTAACACTTCCCTTTCTTGGTTATTGCTGTTATTTATAGGAGGTCTAATAGTGTAATGTAGTGTAAAAGGTTTAATTGGAATGATCAGGTAATGTTGGCTATACTGAACCTTTGTTTTATAAGGACCTTTTAAAAAAAAACCAGCTTCATATGAAATCTGCATATGCAGACTTAAAAAAATTCAGGAAAGTAACAAGGTCATTGTATTAAAGGCATACATACAATAAAGGAATGGAATATTTGAACTCTTGTATGTAAGTAACCACCAGTCTTGATAAGACTCTGAAAAATACATACGCTTTTTATATTCTGAAATGTATCTAAATTCATGTATTAATTCTGTTAGACTAAGAAGAATTATACACCTGAATATTGAAGTTAAAACTGACTTTATGTGCCTTCTTGTTGTAGGGGGTTTTGCTTTTGTCTATGAAGCTCAAGATCTCGGAAGTGGCAAAGATTATGCTTTAAAGGTAATATTTCTTTTAGCTTGATATTTTAACATGATTGATGTGAACAGGTAACTTGGAAAAATTGATGGAACAGGTAACTTGTGAACAGCCGGTGAACAGGTAACTTGGGAAAATCCAGAATGACAGTGATGCTTGTAGCACACTATTTAGAATGGTTGTTCCAGTTAGAATCCTGCATTTCATACTTAGATGGCAAACGTGGGAATTGTTCTTTTAGGTGCGACTGGTCTTTAGTTGGTCTAGAAATTCATGGTGCAGTCTGAAGCATTTTGTTGCATGGGTAAAAAGAATATTTCCTAGTTACCTAAAGTGGAGTATAGGAATATTTTTCACTCATCAGAAGCAGATTTAGCCTACCTTCTTACTTTCAGAACAAGTTTCCCTAGTATTAAAAATGATGCTCTACGCTTGGACTCATTGATTAAACTTTCAGCCTGGTACTTTTTAGAGACACTTCTCTGGATTCTTTTTTTCTAGAGGCTTATAGTAATCAACTGTAAACAAGGTAGTAGTATGTGGGGTGGGAGAGGTAAGATGGCATTGTTCCCCCAGTAATAATTTTGTCTGGTTTTCTTTCAGTTCATGCCACATCCTACAGTAACAAAACATGTGACCAAAGCCATATACTATCTGTTAAAAAAAACATGTAGTCCTCTAGAAGTAGCACCATTAAAAAATAACAGACAAAGGTGAACCATTACTTCCTCTCTTCTGTAAAACTGGTACTTTTGTAGCAAATGCTCAGGCTGATTGTAATCAAATGTTGACTGCAAATCCAGGCAATACTAGAAACAGTAATTCTTGGTTTTGCTACTGATTACACAAGTACCATTGAAAAAGCTGGGATACATTATATGAAAGGGTTTTGTCTTGAGTGGGTTGAAGGTTGTTACTGAAGAATTCAGGCAGAAGGTGAATCTTCCCTTGTTAGCCCACAGTGCTGCAGCCAGGAGACTTTAGTGTTTTATGCATCAGAACTGTCACTGCAATTACTTTTAAGAGTGTCAAAAGTTATAACTACTCAGTTTGCCCTAAACCTGAATAGTCCAGGTAACTGGAAAACATAGTTATTTATGACAGAATGCCATAATGTACAATAAGTCAGCTTTGTTTACTGCCCCATCACAGTTGCTTAGGTTTTTGACTATAGCTTATCCTTTATATTCTCTGCAAAAAAATCTATGCACTGTTATTCTGTGAGTTTTAGTAACTATATTGTCTCAATTATTTTGGTTTTTTGGACAGCGGTTGTTGTCTAATGAAGAAGAAAAGAACAAAGCCATCATTCAGGAAGTTTGTTTTATGGTATCCTTTTCTGTAACATATTTGTGTGATATCAAACATTTGTGGAGAACAAAGGACTGCTGTACAGATTCTGTTCTTTTCATACCACACACTGCCTAGGAGGACTGACATTCTGGAGGTCTGGGTTTATGGTTTGACATGTGTCTGGTACCAAAAATCAGCAAGGTCAGTTCTTCAAAAAGTGCTGTAATACAGTGTGTGCAGATAACTTTTGCAGCTAATGTAGACTTTGCCATGCACTTCTGGAAAGATGTGAAATTCTTACAGGTCCTATGAATGTAGTCAAGAGACTTTTGACTATTCAGATATTTAGATATTAAATATAATTCCCTCACATGCATTGGATTTATTGCTCTTTGCTTTTACTCTTAATGTTTATTAATTTTTGCTTTGGAGGCATCTGGCATTAAGAAGTAAAGCTGAATATTAGAGAAGAAATTTCAGAAGACTACATGCATCAGAAACAAGATGCAGATGTTTCTCAGTGTCCTTGCTGTCCTTTTTGTCTACAGCAATGTCAGATACTAGGATGAAACGTAATCTCAGAGTGTTTTCAATCTTTGATTTTAGTGAATTCAATATTTGCTCCCTGACATCTCTGCTTAGACCCTCAGTTCATTCAAGAGTTGGTGAGTAGCTGTGGTATGCTGATGTGTTCCCTTCTGAGTATTCAGCTTCATTTTATATTACCAGCAAAACCACTGGTCTTAATTTAAGCCACTCAAACATTTTTTCTATAATTGCTGATACGTTTAACAAAATCTTACCCTAAACACCACTTACTAGAAGTATGCTTCCAAGAACAGACTACCATAGCACTACACATTTTGTATCTACTCTGACTTTTATCTTGCCAAGAGCAAAGAACTGAATGCTCTTCGGATGTTTTTCACATCATTGTGTGAAAATGTTAGAGTCATTAAAGCATTTGTACAACATGATCAAGGGTTAATTGTTGCTGAGTTTCTGAGATAAAACTGTGAAATGCAATTAATTAATGCAGCTCTGAATAGAAAGAAATGCTTAAGATCAGATTCACATGAATTTGGTGGATCCAACTTGCACTTTTTAAATAGCTTTATTTTACTTAAAATGTCTTTGCTTTTTTCTCTTCAGACTTAGTGAATGTGTCTTGTAAATAGTTTGTGTTTGCCTCATAGCTGTAAGTCTCAGTGTGTGACCAAGGTGATAGACAGGCATATTTCAACATAACTTTCACTGGCAGAAGCAGAGGTCATTTACACTGTACTCTCCTTTAGATAGTTCAAAAATGATACTTTGAATCTTTGAACTGAAAGTGAAACATGATAAAGGTTTTAGCATTAAAAATTTTTATTAATTGTGGGAGGGTAAGTTCCTTGCTCTTCTAGACCTCTAATTGTTTTGAACTTTATTTTAATTACTTAAAATAGAGGTATGGCATACTTAATACTTCTTGGGAAAGATAGACAAAGAGACAAGATAGCCCCGTCTTGATCAGCCGTCTAGAGAAGCAGCTGATAATTTGAAATTTTCTCTGCCACTTGTGGTAGTCTCATGCAGTCATTGTCAAAAGACAGAAGTAACTAGCCCTATTACTGAGTCCAGTTTCCTCAGAGACCTAATCACAAGGATTTTTTAATATTTTACTTTTTATTACATTACCTTAGGTTGCTTTCTCAGGTTTTTTACAGCTGAGGCATGGAATTCCCTGTTTTTCTTCAAGTATTAATTGCAGCCTTTATTTTTGTGGTTTTAAGCTAACATTTCAAATGAACTCTGGATACAATAGTATCAATGTACTTGGCGGTCATTCTCCTTGAACATGTTACCTCCAGAAAAAACTTTCAGGTCATCCCAACATTGTCCAGTTTTGCTCTGCAGCATCCATTGGAAAAGAAGAATCAGACACGGGACAAGGAGAGTTTCTTCTGCTTACAGAGCTGTGTAAAGGTAAACTTTATTTGTTTTCCCAGCAATGCAGGTTGCTTCTGGCAACTGTTCTGCACAGGTTGCTTGTTAACTTACAAGCTTTGAATGGGTTTTGAAGATAGCATGGTTCAGTGGAGCTAGGTTTCAGCCTCATCTTTTATAGGATAAAGATCATGGTTTTTCAGACTACAGTTCAACCTTCTGTTAAATGTGAGCTAATCATTAAGTTTTTTGTGTTTCAGACTAGTCAGAGAAAGGAGGAGTAGGAATAGTTCCTTAGGCCACTATTTCTTTTGTCACTGCAGTCATTGTAGATTTGCCATTTTCAGAATATCTATCTAATGCAACTCAATCTGTAAATCTTTCTTGACCAGGGTCTATTTGTGTCAAGCATTCAGAATCTGCAGTGTTCTGTCTGCTTATGTGAATTTTTCTGATTTCCTGCAGGACAGCTGGTGGAATTCTTAAAGAAAGTAGAATCCAAAGGACCTATCTCCTGTGACACAGTTTTGAAGATCTTTTATCAGACCTGCAGAGCAGTGCAGCATATGCATAAGCAGAAGCCTCCTATTATCCATAGAGACTTAAAGGTGTGTTACTTAAATAAAGGCTGAACTTTTAAACAGCAAAGGAGCCTGTTGGGCTATATCAATATTAAAAACTACTCTTGAACACAGTGCTTAGACCTATTGCCTTGCCACAACTGCTGGGTGTTAGTGAAGGCTATCACTGAAATACTTGCATCTCCTCAAACAATGTCTTTTTCTTGAGTTTGTGGTTAGGAACTGCATGTAGTCTATCTGAACAAGCTGGAAGAAAAATAGTAGATCATGGTTTCCTGATTAAGTTAGCCTAAGTATTTTGTTTTGTATAAAATAACCAGTTACAACTTGTGAATTGCAGTTCAGGGATAAGCAGGTATCTAAACAGAAGAGGTAAAGCTTTGAAGGAGTAGAATGTTGAATTGTCTGTGAAGAATTACATTGCCTTTGAGAATGTGTAGCAATCTGTTAGTTTTAGAACTGATAACTTGCATTACACTTCAGTCCTTGTTTTTAATTTGAATTTAAAAATTTGGTAGGCATAATTCATGTTAGATTTTGTTTCTTGGAGTTTTTTTTTTTGTTGTTCTATTAACCTTTGCCTGGAGTCTATAGGGTTATGCTGTAGAAAGTGTTCTACCCTTAGAAGCTTTGGAGATTTGAAAGGATTTTTCTGCTTTTGAATTTTATATTTTGCAGACAGGGATTCATGTTTATGTGTTCGCAGTACCTTAGATGAGGAAGTCCTAATAATCAGTGAGATTGTACTGTATTACAAATATACTTGAGCTTTCATAAATATTTGAGCTTTCGTAAACCAAATAAGAGAGAAGATTCTTGCTTCTGAAACAGTGTCTGAATTTCACACATATATCTGTATCCAGCCTGATGTGATTTCAGTTGAATATAAAAATAGGAAAATTTGTTCCTCCTTAAGTAAGCATGTACTCGATTACTTTGGGGAAAGGAAAATAAGATCACTTTTTAGAAGTAAGTGTGTTAAAAGCTTTCAACACCCTTGGTAAAAGATTTGATGTTAGCCATTAGTATAGCCCATAAATGTAAACATAGTTTTGATGACAGAATATTCCTTTTTTTCCCCCTTTTTTTTTTTGCTTAGTACCATTGAACAGGCTTCTAGGTCATGTCAAAGACATGATAACCATTCTTCACTGCAATTTCTATGTGCCAGCCTGTAGCTTGTAGAGAAGGTGCATCTCTCTTCTGGAAAAAAATAAAGTAAAAAAATGTGTTTACAAAAAATTACAATTTCTTTCATAGCCTGCTGCACAGAAGTTGAGCTAATGCTGTAATTCAAGAAGTGTTTTCTTCTCAAGAAGTGTATGTTTCTGACAGAGAGAAAACATGGAAAAAGACAGGAATTGGTTTTGTGTTGGTTTTATGTTACAGAGGCTGCAAAGCAAGATTAAATGATAGTTTTGCTGCAATAGGTGGAGGCTTTGCTACAGCCAGGAGCCAAATAGGGCTCATGTAACTTTGCTACGCTTTCTAGCAGGCTAAGCTGAGGTCAGCAGAATAGAAAACTCTAAGTCAAAGTTTCAAGCCAATTAATTTTGACACCTTTTCCTAATTTTATACAGAGATACAAATTTTATTTTTCAGACCTTTTGTGATTATGACTCCAAGTACATCTGCCCAATACTTCTACTCTTTCCTTAAGTTTCTTCCACATTTCAATTAACAATACAGGAAGGTTAGAATTTATGAAGCAGAAAAAGGCAGGGATGACGATGAACTATTTGGGCATCACATGGTCTTCAAATAGCTGGTTTCTGTCTCTGCACAGGTTCCTGACTGTCTCTTTAAAGGTGTCTCCTAGCAGCCTGCTTCTTTACTAGTACCTTCCTATTTTTGTGTCTGTAGCAGTCCTAACCTCCACTCTACTGTAGTTTAGCTAACAGTGTTCAGTTTTATGACTGAAAACATTTGGATTCTAAAACACTGCTTCTACAAGTGCTCAACTGAAAAACTGGCCTTTTCTTGGGCTCTAATGAAATTTCTTTTCCCCCTGATGTTTATTTCTTGCTTTCTTGAATGTCTCCTGCTCATGGTGCGTTTGATACTTCATTTTAAAACTTGGCTATATTGCTGCCATATAAAACCACAATACTATTTGAAATCTTTTTTCTCCTATAAACAATATTTTGGGCTAAAGTGATGAGTTTATATATATGCACAAGTAAGCTGATGTATAAAAGCATGTGTGCTAGTGTACAGGGACAAAAATGCATCTTTAATGTATTAATCTACATCTTTTTGAAGGTGGAAAACTTGCTTATTAGTAACCAAGGGACAATTAAGCTTTGTGACTTCGGTAGTGCTACAACCATAGCTTACTACCCTGACTACAACTGGTCTGCACAGAAGAGAGCACTGGTTGAAGAAGAGGTGAGACTATTCTAATGTGATTTAATTTTAACATCAATGGTGGATTCTTTTAACTGTTACTATCAATCTGGTATTAATTCATGAGACTTCTAAGACAACTGAATATTGTTCAGTTAGAGTGTTATTTATAACGCTTTGGTTTTGTATTTGTGTTGTCAGAGCTCGAAAGCTGTCTGCAGTTACAGTCATAGCCTGTGTTGTGTAGCTACTTACAGAAACACTGCTTCAACATGATCTGTGTCTGTCCTGCAGTCTGGTGTGAAACTAGAAGTGATTACTAGAGCTTCTGATTGCACTCTGGACAAGAAGTCAGAAATTGGTTATGCCAGACTGATTTCCCCCTTCTGATCTGTTTTTCTCAGTTGAATAATATATAAAGGAGTGGCAAGTCTGCTCAGCAGACTAGGAGGAGGCAGTATTGCAGTGCCTTGGACTACAGTGGCCATGTCTAGTGTGCCGTGTGCTTTTGCAAAGTACATTTGTTCTTAGTTTACAGTTGAGAGTAATGCTGATAAATCTAATGTAGTAAATCAGCAGGGGAAATACACTTAAGTTCACATGTGTAACTTCTCATACCACAAGTCTGTGTAAACTTTCCCTGTTTTGCAGTCTGGTATCCTTGGAAAGCAGTCCACTGGTTCCTGATGAAATGATAATGTTGTACCACTGTCTTGTGTAGTCTGTGCACAAAGATGGTAGAAAACATCTCTTCAGGGATCCTTATGACCAGAGTTTTTCTTTGGATGTGTTTGTACTGTCATTAAGTGTGATGAGAAAGCGAGAGACACACTGGAGTGTGAATTAATTTCTTGGCTTATTGTTAATTTTTGGCATTAGTATCTCTATCTGTTTTTGCCTCATATAGAACAGTCACTTCATGTGCTTTGCAGTTTGGGAGGACTCTTGACTATCACAATGTTATTTGAGTACTACCATCTTTGTCTGACCTTATGTCAAAGCTGTTGTGACTATTGCAGGATTCAATTGATGGCTCTTTGTGTGACAAGTATTTTTGAAACTCATTTTCAAAATGAGAATACTATCCATTCTATATGGAGACCTGTTTCCTTGGTTGAATGCTGTTACAGCTCATTGTTCAAGATTCTGTTTCAATAACTTCTGTCTTCTCCAGATCACAAGGAATACAACACCAATGTACAGGACACCGGAAATGATAGACTTGTATTCAAATTTTCCAATTAGTGAAAAGCAGGACATTTGGGTAAGAAGTTTATTTTCTTGCTGCATCATAGTTGCTTACGTCATAGTGAAACTGATTTTGTAGGCTTAACGTTAGTTTGTTGATGAAATAACTAAGAGCACCAAAATAATTGTAGGATGCTGTCTTACGTCAAAATTTAAATAGATTGAACTCTGTATCTAAATATTAAAAGAATGAGATGTACTGTTCAGGGTTTTCTCCCAGATCTAACTTGACTTCTACCATAAAAGGCAATGCTGAAGTTCTTAAACATTGAGTAGAACTGTTGGTTACTTGGAGCATGCCACCAAAAATCCAGAGTAGAGTCTGTAGATTCAAATGGTTGCCTTTCATGTGCTCTGCCATGCATGTAATCCGGGGCAGCCTATTGCTGAGTTCAAAATGGTTATGTTTAGGTATGGCATCTAGTTAAAATACTGACAACAAGGACGAGAGCGATGCAGACGACATTCATGCTTTGTATAGAAAGGATAATAAACTGTTCACATTCACTAGAAAATCTGTAGTGAGAATTAAAGGTAAATAGTAAATCCTCAGTTGTACCTTTTCCATTGCGTAATACTGAGATACTTCCCAGTGGTGTAGTGCCTAGGGACCTAGTTTATGGGGTGTTTTTTACAGAGGCAGATGTCAAGCTGTTCAGTTCTTATCTGTATGGGCAGTGTGTCAAAAGACAAATTGAGAAAATGTAATGCTGATGCTTTAAAAGTTTTTATATGGCATCTCAGAACTTTATTCAGTTTATTAAATTGGTTGTGAGATACTGTGGAAACTCTTATGTAGCTTCTACAGGTGATGGTGATTTTTCTTGTGGCATGTGAAGAAACACCAGGTAACACACATTTTTCTGACTGCTTGGTCACTTCATTTGCATGAAATAGGCCATCTGAGCCAGGATTACATCCAGTTAAACATAAAACTAGAAATGTATTTAATAAAAGCCTCACTCAAAATGGCAATTGCAGTTTATTTTTTTCTTTAAAATAACTCTGTATGTGTTAGTATTAATATGGTGATTGTTTCCTGTTGTATGTTTGGAAGATGTTTTTCATTTACCATGCCTTTGTTGGAACATGTTCTGTGTTTTTTCCTTTATGCTTTGGATTCAATAAAAATATGCAAAGTGTTTGGCAGTAAAATATGGCCCTGTCTCTGGAAGCATAAATGATTTGTAGTTTATGGTTAGGATAAACAAAGCAATTTTCCATAGAAAGCAGGTAGAGTGAATAACATTCATGATTGCAGTTTGTGTGGTTGTCACTGTGTGAGCTTAAAAACAAAGGAAGTGATGTCTGTCTCAGCACAAATGAAGGATTAGTTATTAACCACATTGACTCCACAATGGAAATGTGATTGGATATTGATTATAAGACCAGAGGTTCTTAGACTTGACCAAATGCGTTCTGTACATTTCATACCTAAGTCTAATGATCAGAAAATAAACACTAAATCCAAATACCTTTAGTTACATATTTTCAAAATTAAGGTGAATTCTTGAACTGAAATTCAACTAAGTGACAGGCTTTTCCTTGTCAAGCAATTTTTCTTCACTGAGATTATCTTTTGGCTTGGAAGGCCATTTATACCCTCTCAAAGATTTTTGAAAGAGCGAAAGAGTTGGCTTTGGAAAGGTTGATTAAGGAGCAAAATTTCAAAGTTGTGTTCTTGTTACCAATTTCTAATTTAAAAATCTTAATAGTCCATGCAAGACATCCTGCAGGCTTTTATTCAGTGTATACTGAACAATCTCTTCAGGTTTCATGTAATTTAATTCAACTTAGAAAGTAATTCGTAATATCTGTGTCATCCTGCGGATGTAGTGTCGAACTTTTTAAAGTGTGCTGCTTGTTGCTTGAAGCTAGTCAGAGGAAAAATAACAGTTTTTCATTTGTTCTGAACAATCCCACCCCTTTATCCTCTCAATCCCCAAACATGACCTCAACCTTCCAAAAACCGCACTGTCCCCTTAAGGAAGGTTTAAATGAGTTGCTGGTGAAGGCCTAGTAGCAGGTGAAAAATTTAGTTATTTTTAGTTACTTCGTAGTGCTGTTTTTTTACCTGCTGGCATGTGAGTGCTCAGACTGACCCAGATAACTTCTGTAGAGGGACTGTTCAGCTTTGGGACAACATCTCAGAAATGGTCTCTTCTAAGTGTAGCAGTGCTGAGGCTATGTGGATGGTGTTGGCTTTGAGGAGTTGTTTTGCTGCTACTGAAATTGCCTTTTAGCCAAACTGAATGACAATAGGTCTTTAAAATATGCAAAATTTATCTCAGTTCCAATCCTAAATTACAGGTAAAACAGCGGAAATGGAAAAGCATTCTCTAGCAGTTGCAGCAAAGATCAAATCTAAGTGACCTCTCCATTTCCCATATGTTCAGCTGCTTGCTGTGGTGCTTTACTCTCCTGTGTGGCTGTGGGTGCTGTCTCCTTATGTGCAGCGTCTTGGACTGCACAGGTAGTAGTTTTATTCCTCTAACCAAATGATCTGCCTTATTGCTTCATAAATAAGCATTTCTATGGCAGAGTAGATGGTACTTTCTGTGCTCCCCTGCTGGATTAGTTGGTGTGGACTGTGTGATTCCTCAATGTGTGCATTACGGAGAGTTTTTCAATGGCCTGACAAAAATGCACAAGAATATACGCAATTAACTTCTGTACTTTATTTCTGGCCCTGGCCTGAGACACACAGTAAATGTTTTGGAGTAATTAAATCTCAGAGCTTTGAGACTTCAATAACATTCAGACCTTAGAAGCTGTTCTTGGAGTAAATTGACAACCAAGGACAGTTGGAGATGGTGTACACAGAGGATTGGAGACAGTGAGCAGCTTTCTTAGCTAACGTCTTCACTGGCTTGTTTTATTTGTGTGGACTATAAAAGCCCTTATGCTTAAGCAACCAAGTTGGAGTTCGGAAGAAACTTTGAGGAGGAATTTTCCAACTTGCTGTGTGAACAGTTGCTTGGAGGTGTTGGATTATCATTATTATTATCAAACTTTTATAGGTGAGATGGAACATGTTTCTATTACAATAGTATAATACTTCCAACATATTTCATATCTTAATTGAAAAAGTATGTATCACCTTACCTTTACTTCACTAACAGATGCAGTTATCCTAGGTAATCCATAACACCTAGATTATTCAGAGATTAGAACTGAAAACTGACTTCTGTTTGTTGGTTTTTCCCTTCTCAGGTTATACAAATCTCATGTTGGATACACCAAGGAACTTCAAAGTTCCTAGGATGTGGTAGTCCTGGTTTTGTTGTTTTTAAGGTCATTTTAGGTCATTTGTATGAACTTGTCTGAAAATGATCTTAAATTTTATTTGTGCCAAGAGTTGAATAGCCATCTGACTGTAGGGAATAAAGGGACTGTAATTTTGGGCTTATTTTCTTCAAACATTTTCCAAAAGATGTGTTTTAGAGATGATGATGTGTGTCCCCCTATTGTCATTTAAGCAAAGTGCTTAACACCTAAATGCTCGCCTAGCTGTTGTATTTCATAACAGAATGTATCTGAGTTAGAAATGAGAGACCAGATTCTGTGCTCACAAATAAAATGTGTCTCCTTGCAGCACAGGATGAAAATATGAAATAAAACTTCTGAACTTTTTTTGTAACAATAATCCTGTTCTTGAACACGTTCAGTTTTGCAAGACTACTCATTTTTGTATACTGTGAAGTTCATAAAATTGATTTATTGTAATGACTTTTAAATGATTTTTAGGAAAAGACAGGAATACTATCCCCAAGTAGCAAGTGATAGGACAAGAGGAAATGGCCTCAAGTTGCACGATGGATGTTAGAAAAGACTTCTTAACTGAAAGGCTTATCGGGTGTTGAGGAGGCTGAGCAGGGCAGTGATTGAGTCACCATCCCTGGCGGCTTTTAAGACATGTAGATGTGGTACTGAGGAACGTGGTTTAGTGGTTGACTTGGCAGTGCTGAGTTAACGTTTGAACTTGAGGATCATAAAGGTCTTTTCCTGCTTAAAGGACTTGGTGGTTCTTTGCAGTATTTCTTTGTCTGTCCCTGTAGGCTCTGGGCTGTATCCTGTACTTGCTGTGCTTTAGGCAACACCCATTTGAAGATGGAGCTAAACTTCGCATAGTCAATGGGAAATACGTCATCCCACAAAACGACACCCGCTATTCTGTGTTTCATGATCTCATTCGTAAGTTTACAATGTTACTTGATTTGGTGTCTTCATGGATTCAGATTGTTATTGACAGTTGGTTTTACTCTTAGCTGAATGTTACTGACCTATGATGGGGGAAAAAGGTGAACTGCATCAACTTCTTGTTTTATTAATAATCTTAATCCATTATAAAAAAAAATTAGGAAATTTTGCGTGAAAATTGGTTTTTTTAAGTTCTGTTACCAGTCTTGTTTAGTATCAGAATTAGTCCATAGGAACAGCTGATGTTTTGATTTTTGTTTCTTTGAACTTGCTTAAAAAATTCCATTTTCTTTAGGTTTCACATAGATTACTGGAAATGTTAATTGCAGTTCCAGAAATGTGTCCAACTCCAACAGTATTAGACACGAAATTTACCTCTGTTCCTTGTTAACTGATTCTAAAATATATTCTTTGAAATATTATTGACCCGTAAAACTTAATTTTACTGGAATATTTTGCTTATTTTACTTCAGTTTTACCATTGAAGAAGTTATTATCAGTTGAGTGAAAAGCTCTGGAGGGTTTGTTACATTGTCGGAATCTTTTTTTTAGGCTCCACTTTGAAGGTGAACCCAGAGGAGAGGCTGTCAATCACTGAACTTGTGAACCAACTACAGGAGATTGCAGCAGCTAGAAATGTCAATCCTAAATCCCCTATCACAGAGGTAAAAATGTCTCATAAGGAGTATTATTGATTAGGTCTCCTTTCTGTCCTCTCTTCTCCCGTGTGTGTGCCTTTAGTAACAGATTTCAGAGCAGATCCCCTGTTCCTTAGTATTTTGAAAATTTTGCACTAATTTATTTTTAAATTCAGTTGAATTGATCAGTATAACTTGTAGAATCTTTGAAAATATGACTTCTAAAGCACAGAGATGTTAAAGGAAACTAGTGTTTCTTATTGCTTGTTGAAAACCTTTTCATCCTCTTTGTTTATTCTTTAGTATGCTAGCCCTCTGTTTGACGTTCTGTGTTTAATCATAATTAATTTGCACAGAAAAATTTAGTCTATGAAGGCTCTGCCTACACTAATTTGAAACCCACTTCAACATCTTCTGTACAATTCTTAATTTGTACAACTCACTGCACGTGAGTCAATTAATGTATCTTAACTTCCTGACCTGTCCTGAGGTTCAGTTTGCTTGTTCTTACCAAGTAAATGTAATTTGCAAAGCATAGAAAGATTGCTAAATTAGCAAGAAAATACTCATTGCGAGTATTATTCTCCTCAGCTTCTGGAACAAAATGGAGGTTATGGAAACAATGCTCAGCCTCGGACATCTGTGACTTCTGTTTCACAGAGCTCCAAGCCTGCAGGACAACTCAACAATATGTACAATGCAGGTATGTTGAACAAGAGATGTCATTTTAGTGTAAAGACAATAGCATGTCTTCTTTGGGGGAAAAAATGGTTATTTGGAGGTTTTAGGTATTTTGCACTAGTACTAGCTGTTTGACTTTTACATCATTGCTTCTAAAATTGTATTACTTTTTTGCAGGGTTTGATTTTATGTTGATACATGCAAATTTCTCAAGTTCATTGCTGTGCAAGATAAAAATGATATTTCCTATGGAAAATATTTTAAAGTGCACTAATGACCTGTAGAGGCAGGAGGGTTGACATAAGTGAACTAAAACTTGATGAAAGTGTGGATATGAGAAGCAATAATGTTCTAAAGAAAAAGAACTGTAGGGGAAGAATTTTCAAGTTATGACAAACAAGTGAAACTAGCTTATTTTAAACCCCAAACCTCTTTGACTCAATTAGGCAACAATATTTGAAAGTGCAGTGTCTAAAGAGTAGCATTTAACAGGAATTTGAATGTAAACTGTTAAAAATCTTCAGGCTCTGTTTTAATTGAAAAATCATTAACTTTTGGCAGAAGGTATAAAACCAGTAGATATCCTGAGTTTGTGTACAACACTGTCTGGTATAAGAAAGTGAGAGTTGACTTTTCTTTTCAAGAGGAATTATTTCACATCAGATTTTTGCAATGTAAAAAGATAGCAGCTGTTTGTGGCTTGTTGGTATTACTTTGTGCCAAAATTGGCTTCATGTCTGTCATGGGAGAGAGCCTACTAAAGAAATGAAGAAACAATTGTAGGGATTTTGGCTATGGACTGTGGTAATTTGGTAATACTAGGAGATCACTGACTTCATATGTGTTTATTTTAGACTGCAAAAAGCCTGTATGAGAATGAAACACTTTGTAAGCATCTGAGTTTACCTCTCTCTACTTTTTTCTCCAGCCCAGTAACACTGTTGACACGTACCCCCCAGTGATATTGTGAAGTGCAGCTGATAGTGATCATAGTCTAAAGCTATTTAGTTTTGTCACTTTCCAAAAGATCCGTGGTGGACAGCCTCAAAGAGACAAGGCAGCAGTCTAAATTCAATCTATTGACTAGCCAGTCAGCACTTTCAGAAATAGCTGTAGCCAGTACGGCCTTGAGCCCAGCTAATTATGGGAGCATTGTGCAGGGAGGACTTCAGGAGATGGTTGCCCATAGGACATCAGAGTTGAAGAGGAGGAGTTGGCGTTCCATCTGAGAAAAACAGAGGTTGGACTAGCAGAACTAAATGGAATCAACCAATACATGTCTCCAATTAGAGACATGTCTCTCTTACAGTTATAAGATGATGTAACTATTCTGTAGAAGTGGATATGCAATTCAAAATACTTCTACTTAATATTGTAAAGAAAATAAGAAGCTTGATAGGCTTATTTACATCTAATTTTTTACTCTTCTTTCTGCACCCATATTAAGTATTATATGTGAATGTGGAGCACTTCAATTAATGTAGAAGTTATCAAGGGACTTTCATACTGTATTCAATTTTCCTTCCAGCGTGATAGTTCTTGCTTGATATTAATTGTGTTGAACTGTCAGTGAGACAAGGGATATTAATGTTCCAGGGGAAGTTAAAAAATTTTGTAATATTTATTGCACTAATACTACGTGTCTATCAATTTCTGTGGAACAATGAGCTTCCTCATGAAATTATAATCAAAAGTCTGGTCATCCGTTTTGTGTGAGAATGGCGACTGTTTTATATAATCATATTAGTAGGGATATTGTGCTGTGATGTTGTGCTTAAAAAGTAACTTTACTATGCCAGCTGCTTTTAAAGCCCTGCATTAAAATATGTCTACTGGAGATGATTAAGTAGATCTGCTAACAATAAGCTACACTTTAAGAAACTAATGCTAAAAAAAGTCAATGTTTTGCTGCATTGACAATGTGAAACATATGCCTTACTTTCAGAATTTTTTAACCTTGTTTTCTCATAATTACAGACAGCAAATGAAGTGTGTTAAGTAGATCACTAGTACCTCCTGACTGCAGGAAGTACTATTCTTTTTTGCGTAAGTTATAGTTAAGGAGAACTTTAGAACTGTGAGCCTTACAGGCTACACCTTGCTCTGTATGTGCATTCACTTCCAGCTTTATAGGCAACATACTTTAAGTCATGTCCTGGAATGGGCTTCATAATAAAGTACAATTATTTTTATTCGACTACTCTAGGCCTGACCGTTGCGGAATGTGACCAGACTTATGGAGGGTTCTTTGATATTCTGAGGGGTGGAACAGAGCGATTTTTCACTAATATTAAGGATACCTCTTCTAAAGTTATCCAGTCTGTGGCCAAGTGAGTAAAAAAAAAAAAAACCAAAACAAAATCAACTATGTGCTGGTAAATGAAAGCTTAGGAGTTTACTCTAGAAATGGTAAATTCAGCTTATTTTTCCAAGTTTGAGCTATAATAGCTGGTAGTTAGCCCCTGAGATTTTATGAATGATACTAATCTAAAAGTCATATACAAGAATTGAGAATGTTGCATCAGAAGCCTCTCCATAAGTACTACTTGCCCTGCTGTATTTTAAATACTGAAAACTTGTGAGAGATGAGCAGGTGGGGCTGTAGCAGGGCAGATAATTGAATTTAATTATTAGATAGGGCCTTCATGAATAAGAGAGGATTTTAAAAGGTGGAGTGGTGAAAGGTACAAATCAAGGGAATGCATGTGAGGGGAAAAAATTCTTCAGGGAAGTAGCGTTTAAGCTCTTCAGTTTAGTTTTCAGGTGGAATCCTATGCCTTCAAAACAATGTGAGAAGATCTGCACTTTTTGTCTCCTTTGCCCTGCATTGCATGCGTGAATACTCTCATTTTTAGATGTATGTTTTCAGATTCGTACTGTGTGGTTATTCTTTTCTAATCAGGTTGGCAGTCCCATTTCAAATATTTCTTGTACTTCTTTGTGATCAGTATTAATCAATCTGTACAGTTTATACATTTTTAGCTCATAATAAAATTTGATGCAGTGTTAAAGGGTTTTCTTATTTCTAATAAGAGCAGGTAAGTCACTACTAAATACCATGTCTGAACTACGGCCTCTAAAGAAATACTGAACCCTATCTCTCACCATATGCTTTCTGTCCCTTTAATTGAGATACTGTGTTACAGCTCTTGAGGTCTGTTTCTTGCTGTGTGGGTTTTTTTCAGAATTTGTGTGCAATGTGTGCATAGTACTGCTCTAATATGTTTATAATGATCAGGTAAGTTAGATTTGTAGATACTACACCTCTTTAACCACTTCAAGGGCATTTTTAGCCATTTGCTCTTACACTTAGTCTGTTTAAACTCCCTTTATATGGTTTAGAAAGGCCAGGTACTCTTATTTTTTAAGGGTTGCAAAAGCTGCATAGCTTTGGTTTGTCCTTATGCTTTATTTAGAAGCAACAGTGGCAACAGAGGAACAGTGGCATCAAACTTTTCACCCTGGGGAAACCACACGGACACAAGACAGGGAGGTGTACAAGGGGAACAAACTGTTGCATGATGAAAAGCAGTCTTGACAAAGTTACAAGCCGTACTTGCCCATGGCTGTGTATTAGATCTTATTATATTTTTATTGTACACTACATGCATCTGAAGTACTTCTGCACTTCACTTTCTTATTCTCTTGTCTCCACACGACTTTCTGGGTGTTGTGCTTTCATCTCTCAGTTATATTTGAAGATGTTTCCTCTTCCTGCTCGTGCAAGTGGTTTCTTCCTTAAAGGCTACTGGAAGTTTAATTACTTTTTTGAATTTGATCTTGTGCCATTTTCCCCTTTTTTAGTGGTGAATTAGGACTGTCTAAAATTGTCATTTTAATATGGAATGGCTTATGCTGTGCCTACATCTTATTTTTATTTCTCTTACCTTACAGATGTGTGTAGCTTTTTGCTTTGTGTGATTTCCTTTGCTTCCATAGTAAGTGTAGTGTGCAAGGAATAAAACAGTAACTGTACATCCAGCCACATCTGCAGAGCTCATCTAGCAACTTCTGAAGTACTGGACAGTGAGTACTTGCTGTCTGAAAAGATTCTGTTCAGTTCTCATGCCCTTCTCTACAATTGTTTGTTTAGATCGTGGTGACTGCCCTAAATAAGTCTTGCATCTGTCTTATTGTTGAGACTTCGTATGCCTCTTCTCAGTTGCTAGTTAGTGTTCTGTGGCTGAACACAACACTTTAGTGCATGGCTTATGGAACTTACTAAATATTAGTCAAAGGAAAACTCACTGCTTTTACCTCGTTTGTTTTAATTGCAAAAAGTCACATGTGGATGTTTACTAGAATTGAGGATCTTGTAAATGTAATTGTTTTGTAGCTTTTAATGGGTGGGCACATTGTCATATTCAAATAAGATCAATTAGCTGCAGACCTTTTCAAGCTAACACGGGATACACATTTCCATGGACTGTGGTGGATTGCCAGTCAGTGTGTATTATGTCCAAAGATTCGTCATTAAGGTATCGGTCCCTCACAGATGTTTTGGACTCGGTTTTTTGACTAAGGGTTTATGTTTAGGTGACTCTAGAATATCACCTTTAACACAGTGTGTGAGACTGTCAGATTTTTGTTTAGGTTCTGCACTACCATAAACAAATCCTGGTTTTGTGGAGCACCCTCTGTCTCCATATAACTGTGGTTTTGTTTTCTTGTGTTAGCAAAGTGAATTTAGTCATTGGGTTGAGAAGTGGGGAAAAAAAAAAAAAAGAGGAGATGTACCAAGCATGTAATTCTGCTAGTGAGAATCAGTTACTTCAGGACTTATTTTCCAGATAATATTTAATCAATACTGAAAGAGAAACTCTCTCCTCTTGTAATTTGCCAATATTCTTTAGCAGCTCTGAGTTCTGTAATTTTCATTCCATGACAAGGCTGTCTTGTATTTTGAAAGCTTACTATATTTAACAGTTCAGTGAAATGGCAAAGCATGAATTAACATGACCAATACTTACTGTTCTGTAGGACCTAAGGTAGGCTCAAGTCCTTCAGTGTTTAACATTGTTAGCATTTAACATTCACTGTGCTGCTGAGAGTCCCACCACTGGGCTTGTGCATTCTTAAATTATGTTCTAATCAAGCTGAATTGTTAATTCTTTGTTTGCATCTACTTTAGGGCATGTCTGTTTCTGTCATGTTCATTCTCTGCCTTCACAAACTTGTGTTGTGGATTCAGCTGATACAATTGGTGATGTGAGAATACCTGTTCTACTGTTGCATCCTTGACTGCCTTTCCAAAACTCTTCAACCAACATGAGATGCAGACATTCTGGAAAAATTAAGTGTCTCTTCTTTGTCATGCATTTTCCTCACCACACTTAAGCACTTTTCATGTTGGAGTCAGCCATTTCATTAGGTAGGCGCTTTCCTTCCTGCTTATCATTGCTTTTCTGAATTATGGAGTTACTTTCTTTATCTGCAGACAGACTTCTCTCTCACTGAATCCAAACAACGGTGTAAGATTTAAGTATTTTCTAGTTGTGACAGAAGAAGTAAACTTTTTCTTTTCTGTGGATAGCTTTAGCTGGATTCTGATTTTGGTCTCTTGTTGGTCCTAATAAATGATAAAATCTGAAAACTGAACGTTACAGGATACTGGCAACAGGAGAGTGAATGAGGGCCGTCTTCATTGCCCCCCAGGCCAGCTCAGTTGCAAGTGTCAACCTCTTGCAGATTCAGGTCATGCAGAAGCAGCAGCTTATATGAGAGAGAACATAGATGAACAGAGGTTCAGCCCTCTTGTTACAGACTGACTTAGAAGAAGATACTAGGGTGGAGATAGAGAAGATATGCAATGCTTTGTGGAGGGGTATCGTCTGCACAGCCAGGGGCTTCGATCCAGCAGATGTGCCGGTGTGTGCCTGAAGGCTCACCCTGCAGCCTCAACGTATCTCTGTTAAACTCTTCAGTTCCTCGCTTGTGATACTTCTGTACCCTTAACCAGTTTTTATCCTTATTGAGGCCTGCAGCCATACCGGCTACAAATACCCTGCCAAAAAGCACAGCTAAGTGTTTCTAAACGTACCTGATCCTCACTGGTATTGAAAGTAGCAGGCAAAACTTGTCAGTACTCTTCTTTCTGAGAACAGTCTCTTTTGCTGAAGAGATTATAGTGTAGTAATCTAGGGAACAATTACCTGCCTTTTATGCTAGCTTTCTTTGCTTTTAAGGTTATTTTGTTTCTGGTTTAATGCTGCATTAATATTTTATTTCATGCATCTTTGCATTGCACTAGGTAGTTGAATGATTAATTCAGTTTTATGAAGAAAAACTATAAAAAGTTGATGAATAGATATTTTTTCTAATCTTGTAGGTGTAGAGATGTCTGGAGGAAGAATCCTTAGTGCTAGGGCAGTATTTAACCTAAGATAATGTTTTATATGCTCACATTGTAGCTGTGCTGGTTAGTCTGTCATTCTTTGTTCTTTCCCATCTTCAGTTGTTAGTAAACACACGTTAACTATGCACTATTGTAGAATTTTGTCCTGTATGTGAACTAGTTTATTTTGTGAATTTAATTGCTAATTTTATTTGTTTTTAATTTGCTGGAATTATCTTTTGTTTAATATTACTTATAGTATTCGGGTGCAGCTGCTCTCTGGCAAGAATGATAATACCAGCCATTTACACAGTGAGAAGTTTTTAATATATAGTTTAAATTTCTTATTTTTGCTCTGATATTTATCCTGCAAATTGAGAATTCATGTCTTATTTGCTACATTTCATAGAATCATACAGTGGTTTGAATTGGAAACAGCATCTAATTCTAACCTTTGTACAATGGGCAGGGACACCTTCAACTACACCAGACTAATATAAACCTGCCCTCTTTCAGTTTAAAGCCATTCCCTCATATGTTATCATTACATGCCCTTGTAATAAGTCCCTCTCCAGCCTTCTTGTAAGCCCTTGTTAGATACTGTAAGGAAAAAAACCCATGCCTCCATACAGAGACTAGACTAGTCTAGTCCAGCCCCATTATGAAGTAGTCCCACCTTTGAAGTAGCCTGGTATCATCAGAAAAGTGACTAAATATTGGTGTCATATCATTCTTTTTTGTTGAGCTTAATTAGACCATTAAAAGCACACAGAATTTTCCTTATTGAATCAAACGCTGAAAACCTCATATGTATGTCTGTTTATGCATTTGCATGCTTTTCTGCATGCCAGCACATTGCTATGTAAATGAAACTTCTGCTGTTAAGGACATGAAAGGAAAGACCTTATTTGTGATTTTTTTTTAGTTAGAGGGTTATATCTTGAAATGTATAGGAACGCTTACTAGTGTGAAGAATATGTATTATTTTCACCTTGCCATTTAAAGAAATCTCAGTTACCATTCTGATATAGAACATTCCACTGAAAACAGAGTTTCTTGTGTTGAGGTCTTACTACTGAAGTAGCTGTGAAATCTTTAGAATAAAATTCAAGGAATAATAATTCAAGGACATGGTGACGTGTTCTGGAGACTTGTGTTGATTTTGCAGTTAAGAAACTTGATTTTAATTAAGTCTGTGCAAACATTCTGAAGCTTGTTCAATGTAACAGTCACACAGTTGTTTTTTTTCTGCAAAATATAAAGCTGGGTTGGCTGTGCTGTGCTCTGTTGTTGACATACTAAACTGCATTCTTACACCAATGTATGGTGAAATCCATGCTCCTGATGTTGCTTTTTAATTTAGACAAATGTAAAAACCAAAGCTGAATCGAATGGTGTTTCTAGTAAGAAGTCAATATCTGAAAGCCTTCCCAAGGGAATGGGTGTGAGTACTGTTGCTTTTTTGCTCTTAATCATTCTGTGCTTATGTTTTAAGTTCCTACTTAACCTCAATGTTACAGCATTGAGGAGATAATAGTTCTGTGTTCTGTGGCTGTTGTAGGTGGTTCTTTATCTTGATACAAAAAAAAAAAAAGGTATTAGAATGATTACATGTTTTCTTGCTTGAAGCTGTTGGATGTAAGCAACAAATAACATTTGGCACTTCTTGATCATGTAAAGAACTATGGTCATCACAAATTTTAGTGAGCAATTACTCTTAGCCCTGAATGTAAATTTCTGCCTTAATTAGCTAGGCTGCAACAATACTACCACCTGAGCTTAGATGAAGAATGTGCTTCCAAAGCTGCAAAAAATTTTGAAATTGTGGCCATTTGTCTACCTCCTTATACAATATTTCTCAAGGCTGAGGGTTTTTAAGTGTTTTGTCTAGTGAGGCTCAAACTTTCTTGTGGTGATTTCAGTTTGAGACAGTGAGTCATTATCATTACTAGAACACTGATTATGCCATTCTGCATAAATACTGTTTAATGGCCTTTTTCCTAATCTAAAATCTCCCTCACTATCCTTGTAAATTCTGTAATCTTTTAATCAATCCCTCTAACCTCCATGATTACTAGGAAACAGTAAAGAATCAAAGCTTAATGTTCACTCTTGGTGTTTAAAAATTCGAGTGCAGTGTCCTCAGTCTGCTCTTCTAAGTAGTGTCTTGAAACTTTGTTGGGATATAAAAGTATTGTTTTGTTAGTGCCTCTGAATTCCTTCAAGATGCATCACAGTGTTTTGATGACATTTGGATATCCTGGAGTTAATGGTCTACTGACAAATTTAAATTAGGGATGTCTAAATCAAATTCTGTATGTGAGGTTTGTTCTTATGTTGCCAATCCAGGAGTGCAGACCTCTGTAATTATACTCATGGATGTTGGCCTGCACTGTGTCTCTTCATTGTTTTTCTCTTGCTTGTTCATTCTGCTGTGTAGTGGATATATCCTAGAAACAAAAAAAAGTGTTTTTAAATTAGTAAACTTGACATAATGTTAGTGATTAGGTAGAAGTGTAGGGAATAGGCCTAGATAAATTGAAAAAATCACTGGGAAATGATTTTTTTGAAAAGGCTGTTCTTCAAAGTTGTGCAGTACTGTATAACAGAGATGAGTAATGATTAATGTCTTGCTCATTGTAGGAGTTTTGGAAGTGAATTTTTGGAAGAATGATTTAAATGAGGAAAGAGATTCAGGTACTCTCTATTTTGAGGAATACATTCAGTGCAAGTAGCTTGGGGTGCAGGTTGAGCTCTGGGTTGGGAGCCCGAGGCAAGAGGCCATGAACTGGTGACTCTTTGCATAACAAAGGGTACAGGGACCTGTGGCCCGGGCAGGTGACCAGACAGTGAGACATAGCAGGAGCCGAGGACTCAGCAGGAAGATCCCAGACTTCAGTGCACTTAGACCGTGAGGGTGTAAAAGCCCAGGGGTTTCTTTGTTCAGGGTCCCTCCTCGGAGGCACCAGCTTGAGCTGTTCCTGTCTTCCTGTTACCAGGATTATATTCTTTAAAACAATCGGAGTCTGAGACTCTGTATGGGGAGGCTGGGGTCAAGCTGGTAAGGAAACCTGCTCTGACTTGTGTGAGAGGAGTCAAGTGGGGCACCCAGCTCACCCACTGCAAGGGGCCTTCAGTCCTGGCAGTGGCAAATCTGGTGATTTGAGTGTGACTGCCAGAGTCCTTGCTGAATGGTCAGACAGGGAAATCTCCTTAACACTCTATTTGTATGGAATTTGGATATTGGGCAGCATGGCTGTCTGTGCCAGACAGTAACATGCCACATTTATGTAATTTAAACCTGGTGTTTCAAGTAGTAGTCTTTCTTTTAAGCATTGTGGTATTCTCCATTAAAGATGTTAATGTAGCCTCGTTAGGCTTTCAAACTGGTACCCTACAGTGAGTTTTTATCAGTAAGAGCAGTGGCTAGAGGAGTGAGTTAAACATTAAAGGCATCTGTACAAAATCCCACAGATGGTTTTGATGCAAGTGATTTAAATGAGTAACTGCTCAAATGCAATATCTGTTCTGAAAGTTATGTTCTGAAACTCTTGAAGTGTGAGGTAACAAGCCTCAGATGGAAGAAATGAAACATTATTCATGGTGATGGTTGCAGCCTGAAGTTCTGGCTTTTAAACTTATGGCTTGAATGATTATATTTCCCAGTATTAACACCAGTATGTTTTGTTTCAGTTATGCAAAAGGAGACTTGGATATATCATACATCACTTCCAGAATTGCTGGTATGATAGCTATATCTTTCTTAAGCATAATTTCTCACTGTTCTTAATAAATGAAAAATTTCAATTGCTGTTTGTTCTGTCTTCAGTTATGTCCTTTCCAGCTGAAGGTGTAGAATCTGCCATCAAAAATAACATAGAAGATGTGCGCTTATGTCTGGACTCTAAACATCCTGGCCATTACGCCGTGTACAATCTCTCTCCAAGAACATACAGGCCTTCAAGATTCCATAACAGGGTGTGTATAGTTTTTGTGTATTTCTCTAAAAGGTCTTGAAACACAATGTTTTCATTATACCTTCATCTTTTTATTGCAAAATAGATTCAAGTAGGTTAATAAAAAAGATGACAAAAGAATAAGTACAAACTCAAGGTCTAAGAGTAACCTATATTCTGCTGGTCTTTGCTTTAAATCCAAACTTAACTGGTAAAGGACTAATCTTTAATCTTACTGACTAAAGTCTGTTTTTTATAGTATAGTGATATCTTTGAAAATATGTCCGTGTACCTTACATGTTTCAAACTTAAGTGGAGAATACTTAATAATGAAAGTCTTACTAAAATTTAAATGTCTCCTAAATTCTACCATTTTCCTTTATCAAGGACATGGTGACTGTTTTGCATAACCTGTTCACTGGACTTTCTGCCACCACATACCATTTGACTCCCATATCACTCAGCCATAGCTGAGTGATTGTTGCTATGCTCTTCAGTATTGTTGTAGCTTAGCTGAGCCTCTGTTACCCTTTCTGGCAATTTCTCTGATCCTGATATGAAGGCATTTGCCTAATTCAGCAACAAGGTATTGAGAACCTCTTGTTGGGTGCTGAGGCACTGGACTTCAATGTCTGCTCCTAAGTAAACCTCAGATGTCGTGTAAGAGGCTCAACAGTGGAGGCTGTTACTATGTTGTGCATTGTCCAGCACTGGCTACAGAGACCTCACCTAAACACTATGTAGTGATAATTCCCCTTCTACACAATACTGTCTGCCAAGAAGAGAGTCTAGAACAATTTTTTTTTTACATACAGGCTCCTTTTTGGGCTTTATTATGCAGAGCCATCCTTAGCATTTCTTTGGTTACCAAAGTTGACTTAATGTGCCAGGCTGAGGTATTTTTATTGTATTTTTTCTAGTGCTATTACTTCCTTCCTTCTGTTCCCTTGTAAACAAGATAAGGTATTGTCACACCTGAAAGGGATCATTACTGCCTCTCTGGATTGAGGCAATCAGCTTCCTTATCTGTTTCTCATTCAATATGAGGTTCACCCAGAGGCTGTTCAAGATGGAAGGCAAAAAAGCTTAATCATGCAGGAAACCTCCTGCATTTGTAGCAGGTGCCTCAAAGCAAAATGTTCACCAATTCTTTTTAGCATTAGATGACTGGAAAGGCTACTGAGACTGATATAGTGAATTGGTTTATTCCTCATCCTGCAGAGTTACCAGTCTCTGTACATGGAATGACAAGTTCTGTGACTGGGCATTTGTTTACCTTGGAAACGGTTTTTTGGTTATGCAAGTCTGAGGTGCCTGTACACCTTATATTTCTGATGTGTTGATGCTAAGAATGGTAATATGATCTTGGTTTTGCTGGGAAGTAATAATAGGTCACAACTTGTTCAGGCACTGTAGGTTCCTGCCCACTCTTTTGTCTAGGGGTATGTAGGATGGCAACTACTTTACTTGTAAAACAAACGCTTTGATTGCGTTTGGGAAATCTTACCTGCTCATTTTTCAAATTGAGATGTCCAGCAATACTGACTGACTTCATTGTTCAGTACTGGGTGAAAGCAGCCATGTAGGAACCTAAAAAAGCTTAGTTTTTCTTTAGTGCCTGAAAAAGATAATTATGGCAAGCCTTAAACTTGGTCAGAGGAGAACAGCTTCTGAAATTCTTAATTCTGACACCTTGCTTAGAAGGTATTTATGAAATTACACATTCTTGGTTTCTTGCTATGTACTATCTGTATGGAATGTCTATTAATTCCTTTAATCTTGGTTAAAATTAATGGTAGTTTTGACATCTTCTCTGATAGTTTTGAGTCCTGCTTGGAATAAGTAGCTCTGAGAGTTTTTACACTGTCCATCATTCTGCTAATTACCAGAACACTTTGAGCTTAAAACACAGCCGAAGAAACATAAGATAATGTTGTTTTTGTTACATCTTGTAGGAAAACTAGTGTTTGAGTAGAAAGTAAATGTTAAATAAAGAAAAAAGTTAGTACTTTCTGCTTTTTTGAATACACGTTTTTATAGGCTGTGTTCTGGTCTGAAGCTGCAGTGCTTCCATATGATTCTTTCACTGTGCTGTGACTTAACTCCAGCCAGCAACCAAGCCCTACACAGCTGCTTACTTACTCTGGTAAGCTTACTCAGGGTACTTATCCCTGGTAGGACTAGGGACAGAATCAGGAAGTAAAAGTGAGAGCTTCTATTGAAATAAAGGTATTTTAATAGGTAAAGCAAAACAAGGAATTCATTTACTATTTCCCATGGGCAGGCAGGTGTTCCGCCATCTCCAAGAATGACAATTGCCATCACTTGGAACGTTTCCCCTTCCCTTCTTTTTCCCTCAACTTTATGTGCTGAGCGTATGATGTCCTATGGTATGGAATATTCCTATGGTCAGCTGGGGTCAGCTGTCCTGGCTGTGTTCCCTCCCAGCTTCTTGTGCACCTGAAGCCTTCTCCCTGGTGAGGTGATGTAAGAAGCAGAAAAGGTGTTGACTCTGTAAGCCCTGTTCAGCAATTAAGAAAAAACATGTTTGTGTTGTCAGCACTGTTTCCAGCACAAATACAAAACACAGCCTCATTTAGTTACTATGAAGAATATTATTCCAGCCAAAGCCAGCACACACTACTGTTGTAATATTTGACATTTACTGAAGCCCACATTGAATCCTGTGGTGAGCAGGGATATAAAGGACTTCTTGTCGTAGCTTTTTGTTGTTTACTTGTGTCTTTACATAAGCTTTCACTAACAAGGGAATGTGCACTATAAATCTCTTGCAAAGTGACGCTTTATGAAATGGCCTTTTTTAGTTAAAAAACTAGAGTGCAATTAATAGTTGCAGAAGACTTTGTCAGACTTCAGCCTTTTTCTGCCCTTGGCACAAAAACAATTTTTAATGATAATCAGTTCAAGTAAATAATCTCAGAGTAACCCTTGATCTCTTTATTTGGATAGGAAAATGTGTTGCTGATAGGAAAACATGGTCTTCAATATCTAGCAATTGCAGTTGAGACTGAAAAAGAATAGGAAAAGCTTGATTTGTAGCTTGATTCCTAGGACCTGAATATATCTACTCTTGAGGTGTTTCAAGTGCCCCAAGAATTAAGTTTCACATACTACATCCTTATTGGACAGTTGATTTTAAGGATATGGACTCTTAATAGTGAAGAGTTTGGTAGTGTTTTGAAGCGCTAATTGTGGAAAGAATGTTACTTAACCATTCAAGCTTTTTTAATAAAGAAGAAAAATATTAAAAGAAGCCTAGTCTTCCTGTTGGTTTTTTTTTGTTGTTCTGTCTTTTTGCGTAAATATACGTGCAAAAATTAAGTTGAAAGCTGTTTTACTTTATTCCTTGCGCTAAGAATACTGCAGATAGTAGTCTGAGTTGTTGATACTTCTAGTGCAGCAGATTTGTAGACAGGACTGTTCTTCATCCTAAAAAGTCATGTTTACACTGTGTAAGACTGCTTTCCTTGAGCACCTTGCTTAATATCAACATGAAGGTGGCATTAAAGTATAAAATTGTCTCTTACACATTTACATAACATATTATGAGCATTTGTGACTCTGTAATACTATTTCTCACATCAACTGTCTCTCTTGTCTCTCTCACTGCAGGTTTCTGAATGTGGCTGGCCAGCAAGACGAGCACCAAATCTTCAGAATCTTTATAGTATATGCAAGAATATGCATTTATGGCTGAAACAAGACCAGAAAAATGTTTGCATTGTGCATTGCCTTGTAAGAAATTGGTTTAAGTCTGAAATGCTTTGCTCAATAGAGCTTTAAATTGTGAATAAGGGTGCTAGTATCCATTCAGTTGGTGACTGTTACTGGTTTTCTCTACTGGAAGCACTGGGGGCAACTGCTTCCTGCTATGTCTGTAGGGAAGTTACTTGCATCAGTGTTCTCCTGAGGGAAATTAGTAGGGTAATGTAGCCCTGCTTACGTGCCTTTGGAACGGAAGGCAGTATGCAGGAGGCATTAAGGGAAAGTAGCGGTCGAGGGGGGAAAAAAACCTGCTCTACTGTGTCGGTGTTTGCTCCATTTTTTGGTTTTTGTGTGACAGATGGGATGTTCACTGCATATCCCACTACTGTCCATTTAGAATGCAATCTGTAGCCACAGAATTTCAGAAGCTGACTGAAACTTGTGGTTAACTTGCTTTTGCTGGCAGCAGATTGCTCTGTAGCTTTCACTGTTCCCTAAAGTATTATTAACCTCCATATAACAAAAAAAGCAATAAAACTGTCTATAGAGCCACCTCATGTCAAACATGGTGGGGGGAAAGGATGAAATTAAAGAGAAGTTACTCTGATCAAGATTTGAAAATGAGGTCACTCTTATGCTTGTGTGAGAGAATTGCATATGAAATTTTGACATTCTTATTTTGCTGCACAGTAAAAAGAGAAACGTGACCATGTGACAATGCTTGCAATGCTGCTGGAAGGCATTCAAAACTTGTCCTTTGATATGGTACAGCGGTCAACATGGAATATCACCATCACAGTCAAAAAGAGGATTTGTTAATCTGACAAACTATACTTTTGTGTGTTATGCAGTGTTTTGCAAGTACAAAATCAGCTCCTGAAAAGCAGTATAATTTTCCATGCTGCTGTGAGGTTAGGCATCTAATTCTATATTAATGTGATATTTCTACTGTCTCAGTGTCACGTGATTGCTGGTCAAGTAGGTAAGAAGCAGATGTGATGAATTAGCACCAGTTTTTGTAACATCTTTCTCTTGAAGTGTTTTTGTTTAAGGTTCTTAACTAATTCCTTTTCCTCACATGTGAGGGAAACTTTTGGATATATGTGGCTGTGTGCCAGATGTGATGTATAAAGCATATACCAGAACTATTACAAATGAATGATAAAATGTCTGTTCCATGTTGTGAGCAAATAAACCTGGAGAAGTCCTGTTCTGTCAGCCATTACCTCTCTAGAATTTTCTTTTATGATATAGGGATGTGTCTGAGATACATATGTAGCTGGGATTCGTGCAGAAAGAAGTTCAGTGTTATAATCTCCTTCTCTTGGTTTCTTGGCAAGCTATTAGACATAAGTATAAGGAGTTTAGTGTGGTTTAGTTCTTCTGAATCTTTGTGCTTCTGTTGCAGTAGAAGTCGACAGTTGTCAGTCAGAAATAGCAGTGGTCTGGGGTTTCAGATAGCAGCCAAGAAACAAACCTAAAAAATGGGTATTAGTAACAGTAAGGTAAAGAACATCAATTGAAAATTTCAAATAGTGTTAATTATTCACATTTGAAGCAAGTAATATGTAGTATCTCTTTTATTGTGTGGAAATTAAATAAAAACCTTCCACATTCAGATATAAACTTCAGATCTAATAATGGCACTAGGCCTTCTACTTCATGCATTAAATAATGAGATAGGATGCTCTTCAGTAACTTGGGTATGCTTTTACCACTAGGTTTAATAACTAAGTTACTTTTTTTTTTATTAGGATGGAAGAGCAGCATCTGCTGTTGTAGTTTGTTCCTTTCTGTGTTTCTGTCGTCTCTTCACTACTGCTGAAGCTGCTGTTTATATGTTCAGTATGAAACGCTGTCCACCTGGCATTTGGCCTTCTCATAAAAGGTACTGTAAGGTACTGTTGAAGCAAGTAGTTATTCAATTCTGATTCTGGTATAGAATATTTTTTAGAAAGGTAAATTATTTCAGTAATATCTGTGTTCAAACTTTGGTTTTTCCGAGTATTTTGCTGTACTGTGAATAGAAAGTAGTTTTGAATTTTGTGAGCCTGTAAGTTACTCATGATGTACCCATTAGAAGTGGGTCAAATATGACCTGTAGTGAAGAAGTGATAGAAATGAAAACAATGGTATGTAGAGCTTTTGAATGCTTTCTTAATTATAAAATCCTCTTCCACATACGTAAGACTTATTTCATGTTTCCTAGTTTATTACAGTAGGTTTTATTGTGTCAGAACATTGCAAATTCTGTGGAAATACCAGAAATTATTTCTATCAACTGGATAAGAATGCTTTTCAAAGGAGTGCGTGCGGAGGTGACTTGCATGTACTTTGACAGATGTTTTAAACTGATTATTTGATTTAATTTGATAGATCTTACAACCATAAAGTCTGAATAGCAAGTGACACTGGTAGTGAGGGTGTTTCCTACAAAAAGGATTAGATTTGGAAGGGTGAGCAATAAAGTATTAGTTCAGCATAAATGACCGATTATGTTGTTGTACAGATTTACTTTGAGTATATTCAAAGGGTTCTCCACAAAATTATATAGATTAATCAGGACAAACTTAAAGCCTTTAGGAAGATTTGAATTATCCATTATGTGTAAAATACAAAATAAATAGTTCTTCTAGCTTAGTGTTTTAAGGCCTTTGGAAATAGCAGCTAGTTTGTTTTACAAGTGAATACACGTAAAACCACAGACCCTTTTGTGTCATTCTATAAGAGCTGCAAATCTGTTTGCTGGAAGTGGTGTTAAGTGTTCCCAGTGTTTTACTGTTAACACCCATCACTGCTTAGTGGCTGAATAAGAACAGAAATAACTTGCTTATGTGTTCACCCATTTCTTAGAATTTTGTTCCGTGTCTAAATGAGTGTCTTGTGGTTTTGGCAGATACATTGAATACATGTGTGACATGATGGCTGAAGAACCCATTATTCCTCACAGCAAGCCCATTTTGGTCAGATCAATTGTCATGACTCCTGTTCCGCTTTTCAGTAAGCAGCGTAATGGCTGCAGGCCTTTTTGTGAAGTTTATGTGGGAGATGAGAGAGTCACCACTACCTCCCAGGAATATGACAAAATGAAGTAAGTACCAATTATGACTTCCTCTGAAATAGTACATTATGTTTTTCTAGATTTCTCTATCCCCTTTTAGCTAATCTTGAAAAGTGAATCATGGGGAAGAGAATGTGGTTGTTACAGCAGCTTGGATCTGGTCTTGGAGAACAGTGGACATGATGGTGGGGTGGCACAGTGGACACTGAGCAAGACCCCCTCTTCTCACTCCATGGGATGTAAAACTAGGAAGAGTGATCCCTGATGTACTTGTGCTGAACAGAGCCTCATGTCTCAGTCACGGAAACTGTAAGGATACCCCAGGCATGGCAGCTGTAAGGTGACTGCTTATTAGCCCCTGTACAGCTCTGGTGTCTGCACAAGAATTGCAAGTGGTACTAGCACTACTAGGTGTAGGTAGTCACAAACAAGAAAAATGAGAGAAAACTGAAGTCCTTCTACCTTTCAGCTACTGAAGGCCTTGGACAAAGTAGACTAAATCTAAGGTAATACACTATTTTATCTCTTTAAACTAAATTAACTGTTACGTTTTTTTTTTTCTTCAGGGAGTTTAAAATTGAAGATGGGAAAGCAGTAATTCCACTGGGTATAACAGTCCAAGGAGATGTTCTCATTGTGATCTATCATGCCAGGTCAACTTTAGGAGGGCGACTACAAGCTAAGGTAGTGATAGATTTAAGAGTTTTGTGCAGAAAAGCCACACTATGAAAAGGCAGCATCCACAAAGGAGATAAAGGAGTAATGCAACTTTATTCGAATAAAGGAAGAGAGTCCACTGGGGCATACCCTGTAGGGTGTCTCTCAAGGCTTCAGAGGATGCAGCCTCCCTTTTATCCTAAATTCCTGCCACATGTTACTTACTTCCTTTCCCCATTGGCTGAGGTACAAGGAAGTTACAGACTTCCCGAACTACCTACTACATATTCCCCCTTGAACATGTATTTTCCCCTGCATCATACATCATGTGACCATTAAAAGGAGCTTTAAGCCTGCCCTGGACGGAGAAGTTACTATTCAGAAGTCTTTCAAGCGTGTGCTTTTTTTCCCCTGAAGTTAAGGAGTTCAGACTGTCTGGTCAAACTGTCTGTGTTCTGTTACAAACCCTGGTGGCTTGAAGTTAGAGACGTTAATACCCACTAACACCCATTCTTCTTAAGGACCCTCAGCCATGTAAAGACATTAGCACCCATTTTCCTATCATAGCAAAGCAAATACTTAGTTATATTTTAATACTGAAAATGCTTTGCATTATATTAAAGGCAGAACACTGTGCATACTGTTCTTGTGGGTTTACGTGGTTTTCCTGTATTTCTTGCTTTCAACAGATGGCTTCAATGAAGATGTTTCAGATTCAGTTCCATACAGGTTTTGTGCCCCGAAATGCCACTACAGTGAAATTTGCCAAGTATGTTGACACCTTTTTGTAGGAGACCGGAAGAAGTTTTCTTTGAAACTGTTTAACCTGCCAAAAAAGCAACATGTTACAAGGGGAGGAATTATAGTCAGTGTAGGAAATAGATTACTTTGATTGCAATAAGATTCTTTTGTTTACTCAGCTTAAGGAAACTAAATGTTTTGTTCATGATGCAAAAAATAATTATGTACAAAAATACCACCTGTTTAAAATATGTGGGGAAAGTGAACAAATACAGCATGTTTAATGTCTTGCACTAATTGCTTTGAAGTTTTGTTTTGGACTGCTGTAGGGCTAATCCAGTTAGCCATCACTATCAAGAATCTACTTGTCTGTGTCTTTACAGGTATGATCTGGATGCCTGTGACATACAAGAAAAATACCCTGATTTATTTCAAGTCAATCTGGAAGTAGAGGTGGAGCCCAGAGATAGACCCAGCTGTGAACAGCCACCATGGGATAACATGAATATAAAGGGATTGAATCCCAAGATTCTCTTCTCCACCCGAGAGGAACAGCAAGAGATTTTATCAAAATTTGGTAATAAATCCCTTGAAAAACTAGAGAACACGAAAAAATTTCCAATGTACTCAGTGTTTGAGGCTTTTGTTTAATTTTTGATGTACCACTAGGTGAAAGAAATCTTTTTGTAACTATCAGTTAAAATATCCATTGTATAGAAGAGCTTAAATTATCCTCCAGTAATGGATAATAATTATCCTTCTCTTCCACTATGCTTACATTTGTTTGCTTTAAAGCTATGAATATGCCATTTGCAGGGATCTTTAGCAATGGAGTTGTGATAGCCAGGATTTGTAGGCACAATGCCTTGAAAGAGCTTTATTTGGCTAAACTGGCACCCGTATCATTTCACTTAAAATTAGGTGAGCCTTCCTTGCAAATGGTCTTATGTAAAAATGTTTTTATTAGCATTCTTATACATAGCCATGTAATGTAATTAATTTCCTCAACTTTTCCTAATATGTTCCAGCAGACTTTTTTTTTAATACTACATATTCAGTGCTTCATCTGTAGATGCCTGCATTAATTCCAGTTAATGCTATTCAGTG
The DNA here is from genome assembly GCA_013400975.1 of Atrichornis clamosus. NCBI lineage: Eukaryota > Metazoa > Chordata > Aves > Passeriformes > Menuridae > Atrichornis > Atrichornis clamosus. Next base: position 40,540 of record WBMZ01006646.1, read on the forward strand.
CCTTGCTTCTTCTCCTGGTATCAGTAATTAGCTTTGACATTTTCATTCAGGCTCTTAAGCCTTCTCTGTGTTTCCAGGATAAGAAGCATGATGAAGATTACTATGGTGATTTTAGTGATACGTAAGATCTCACTCTATGCTGTTAATATGGTACATATCAAGTAAATTTCTTTTGATACCAGATTGTTACTGCTGACCTCTTTTTGCGTCTTTTAAGCAGGATATGTTTGGTTTGTATTACAATTTAGCACTTTTCTATTTAACTTAGGTTCATCCTGCTGTGAGCACAATTCTCAGCTGACTAAAGCTAAAGTGTTTAATTCGTGAGAATCTGTAAAAATTACTCTTATTTTCTTAAGTCACTTCCATTTTCTGATTGATAAATGAAATGTAAAGATTTCAAATTACACTCAAAGTATTTCTTAAAATGGATGGAAAGGGAATAGGACAGAAGCAAGTGCTGTAAACTGGTTTTAAAAAACTTGCCATTAAAATGGAATTTATTCTTTCATTAGTCATGATCTTTCATACGTGTTTTCTGAGACAGATTTTTCAGCATCTCTAAGCTACGACTGAGAATGTGGAAGGAGAGTGTAAAAGTGCTCTACTAGTTGTGTTTTTATATTTAGACAAATAGGTTTCTCCAACGCATTAATCCACTCTTCTCAAACAGTGGCTGAATACTGGCTAATTTAGGGAGTCTTCTTAATTTGCCTTGAGAAAACTTTGGTTTTGAAAGCTAATACAGCAGTAGTTAACTCTGCTCAACTCAGTCTTAAGTGAGAGTCACTTAGTATCTGATCTCAGTAAAATAAGAAATAGAAGAAGCAGTTAATAGCAGTATGCAGTGTATTACTTCGTGACATTTTTCAACAACTCCATATTCTTTGCTGGCTTTGTATACTCTGGGGTGTTTTCTAGAGCTGCATTTGCTCTTTTCTGTTTTTCTGTCTATTATTGCAGATGCTGTTCATAGCTCTTGCGTGTTTTAGGGAATGGTTGGTACAAGTGAGGTGTTAATTACATTTTCCTACAAATGTAAATAGAATGCTTGAGTGTCTTACTGTGAGTCTGATTTAATGTTGTAGTTCAAAACAGTTTTTGTAGTTGAAACAAAGTTAAAATGCTAATTTCAAAGATGGTGGGGGCAGGAATTTGCCTTTGCAGAGCAATAGATATTTGGGGACAGTTGTCTTCCTACTGCAGTAAGTCTGAAAGCCAAAAAATATCAGCTGCCACGTCAAGGATTGAGAAGTTTCTCTCTAAGGGTTCTGGCTTAAATTCTGTTCTATAGGGAAACCGGAACTGCCCAGACAACCAGGTTCAACCGCACAATATGAGGCAGAGGCGTCCCAGCTGGAGCAGTCTTCAGAAAGTGTACCTACTGATACAGAATCCCCACACAGCAGTAGTACTGATGCAAATAACTTCTTTCACTCTCTGGACTGGAAAGGTACAGATTTTCGTATAAGTAACTACTTTGGTTTATTTTTGTCTTGTATGCCTTCCAGTGAGTGCTTAAGCCTTCTTATGCATCAAAAGTCTCTAATTCACTAGACCAGGAGGAAATGCTATTTAAAGGGTGAGCTCTGCAGAATGACAACCGGTTATTCTGTTTTATTTGGATAAACACCTAGTAATGGTGCACTCCCACAGCTCCACTTCCGCAGGCTGAGGAACAGAGGAAACAAAGTAGATTAGCCAGGGGGGTCCAGATCAGCAAGGATTAAGAAATGTAACTTTACAGCTCATGTGTAACCCCCTTTTCCAGGTGCTGCTTTGTTGGCAAAAATGTCAGCAGCTTTCATTGGATGTAGCAGCAGTTATTGAGAGATCTTCTAAGCTCTAAGTGGCACAATGATCTGAGGTGATTGTCCACGTCAGTCTCATTTTGAAAAAATTCCTTATATCTACTGTTGCAGAGTGGCAAATACAGTAGGGAGCTGCTACTTTGCCTGCCCTGTACAGAGAGGTGGTAGGCAACATTGAGTTCCTTTTTCATCAATTCTTATGTGATTTTGATTAGTTAGGAATTAATTTCAAATGATGTCCCCATGGAAGTCTGTCTTATCCTAGTCAGCAGAATAATCCTGGTCATCTAAAGAAGTTGTTCTTTTTTTCTCAATTCAAGAAGGAAGAACTCCAGAAAGTGGGATAGAAGACAGTTCATCTAAAAATAATCGTGTTCAGCTATCTGATGACAGAGAGGAGAGTGATCCTTCAGATGAGGAGTTCCCTACATTTCCAGATGAAGGAAGTGCAGTAATTGTTGATGAAAAAGACTCTACTCCAGAAGGAGAGTTGCTTTTTGAAGCCAATTTTGAAGCTCCATCTGCACCATTACAAAAATCTCTCCCTGAAGAGAACGTAGACTTGCTGGGACTAGACTCTGATATGTCAGCAGAACAGAAACAACCTATCTCAGAAATAAACTCTTCATCAAGTAATGCAGACTTGCTGAACAATCTGTTTGTGAGTAGTGTGTCACAAGTTTCAGAAGAGCCCACTGGAGATCTTCTTGGACAAGGAACAGATTTCTTCTTCAGCAGTCAGTGTTCTACTGCTCCTCAGGGTACATCTTCGGCAGCAGCCATGTCTTCAGGTACGTGAATTTAACATCAGCACTCGTCAGCTGGGCTACATATAAAAACTGATGCTTGCATTGTACTTAGAAAATGAGTACCATGTTTTGAACAGTATGGTGGAGACATGTTGGTCAGTAGCAAGACTGTGCATAGAGTAGGTGTTACATTTGCATGACGGAGAGAAATTCCTGTACATTATCCAGGTATTCTTTAATAACTTTAAACCTTGTAAAAAGGTATAAAATTTTGAATTTAAGGGAAATTCAGTTTCTTAAAGAATTCATAGCTTTTCCATACAAATGCTACATGCTAGATCCTTTTCTAAATCCATGTGTAAATAACCTTTCTTGCTAAAACATAGAATTGTCGTAACTTACTGCTTTTGTGAACTTTACGTAAAGCAATGGCATTAGATGTACAAAGCTGTGCTGCTCAGGTCAAATGTCTGCGTGGGATTTTTAAGTGTTAATCACATAAGACTGCAGGACAACTGGAAATCCTGTAGATTATTGTTCAAACCAGCAGGATAATGATACTGCTAAAAGGTGTTTGCTTGCTGGTTTTATTGATGCTGTTGGCAGGTCAGTATTCTAAAAGAGAGTGCTACATACTGCTCTCTATTTGATATTTAAACAAGGTGTTTTAGTTCAGAGATTCTGTTCCTCTTACCAGTGGATACTCAGCTCTTTGTCATGTTACTAAAGTTCTGGGAATAACAATTCTCTGCCTGAAGGTAATGGTAAGATTTCTGGGAATATTGATCAAATAATACAGGAAACTATTACAAGGTTTTGTTTGTTTGCACAAAGTTAATTCATAGGGACTAAAAGGTTTCATCTAGACAACTGAAAAGTGTTTTTTAGAGAGCATTTAGATGATTTAAAATATTTCCTTATTTTGAGGCAATTCACTGCTGAACTTTTGTTACTGTGGTCAGTGAGGAATCATTTTAATTTACCATTTTTTAATAGGCAGAAGTCTATAAAAGAGAAACTTCATTACTTTATCTTTCTTTAACCATGTGTGTGTGAAACACCTGAGCAGTAGTCATGTTTCTCATTCTTGTAGTCATTCTCATTCAATGTATTTTATTGAATTGTATTAAGAAAAAGATAATTGCAGAAGTGAGAATATTTGGTGACTATTGTATTTTGGCTTGCACATCAAACTGATACTTACGTTTATATGCGATGCTATAGTTAAGTTTGCTTGAAATGTTACTGGGTGCTATACAATGTGGTCATTACCTCAGGATGTGCTGGGTCATTATGGCAGGATTATTCCTTGTCTTCAGCTTCTGAGTGAATCTGGCAGGAGTCCCTGGGCTCTTCAGGGTTTTTGACCCTAGAGGGCAGCAGAAACGGGAAGATCTCAAGCTGTGATTCCAGCTGACTGTCACATGTTACTCCATGCTGACTATAAATACTCTTCCAGTTAGTTTTTTCTTCACTGGGATCACTAGAGACCTGCTGAAGTCTTGCTTCTATTGGTTTTCATTCTTGGGTTGACGTGCTTTCTGCCCCAGAATCGCCAATGCCTTCAAGTCTAAATGGTAGTATGAATGTTTTACGTTATATTCTTTTTAGTAGTATAATAGTCTGTTTTCTTCAAATTTGTTGCAAGTTCGGCATTTTGGAGCATTTAACAAATGTGATTCTTCTGTGGGTAGGCAGATGGTCACTCAAATTTAAGGTGTGTCTTGAATGGATGAAATTAGTCATGTTACTGAATTGTATGCAGTCTTGCTAGGCATTTGTATTTTAAGACATAGTTGTTCACAACAGATATGGCTGAGATCCTTTTTGTACCAAGGTGCAAGTACATTTGTCTAGGGGAAGGAACAGGTGCTGATTCTGCCACAAAAAGTTTGCAGAAAGCTTCTGCAGTTACTTTTGCTTTTGGTCTGTGCCCCCTGATGAGTAAGGCTTTTTCAACTTAATTTATTCTAAAATTTGTCATAAGATGGCTGTATTCTCTGCTTCTTTTTCAGCTGATCCATTCGACCCATTCACAATGTCTTCAAGTTCAGACAATCAAGCCCTGTCTGGTCCAGACCTCTTTGGGGACTTCCTTAATCCAACCTCAACATCTACAGCTAATACAGTTCCTTCCACACAAAGTTCACTTCCACCTTCTTCCAGCTCAGATTTCTTAAATTTAGGTAAGTGTGCTTCTGGTGTTCCTTTCTCAACAATTTCTTCTCTTCTGTGCATTTGTCTTTCAGCTTAGTCAAGGTGGATTAGTGTCTTAATAGATCCACTTGTTGTGATTGCTGTTTTAATTAGCTCTGTGTTCTGGAAGTGCAGATACAAATGAACCAAGAAGCTTTGCTTGTATAATGTCATGCTATTATTTATTATGTGAGAGGATTTCTAGTATTGCTAACCATGTTAGGAGATGGAGTTTCCTCTCAATTATCTTAGAACTGAGGCTACACAAACATCTGCAAACTTACTTTATAGATGATAGTATGCTGTGTTGACTGTATTCAGATTTTAAAGATTTTCTGAAAACCTTGGAAAAGAAACAAGCAAGTCAAGTGATAATATAGGCAGTTCTTAAAGTGCAAGCTGAGGCTAGCTTGCACCTTCTTGACCTGAATGTATTCTGGTAATATACTTAGAAAGTACATTATGTAATACTCTAATCTTATTTGTTTCATTTCTCTGATGTATTCTTGGTGAAGCCTTTTCCTCATGCATTTGTTTTAAAATCTATTAATCTTTAAACAAAAAAAGTTTGTGATACGTTCAGTCTTCAATCATTCTTTAGAGACAAAAAAACACTTGCAAAAATGGTGGAGTGGTAGAGGCACTAGTGTTAGAGCTTTTTGAAGCATAGTTTGGAAAAATCATGTGGGTCCTCTCTACAAGTTGTGGTCTGTCTGTAAGAGCTCTTCTCTGCTGCTCTCTCATTCCCCTCTTCCTGTGTAGGTCCTTCCCACAAGATACAGTCTTTTAAGAACATGGGTCTGTGTAGGGTACAGTCCTTTAGGAAGGGTTTGCTACAGGGACATGGGTTTCCCAGGTGGTGCAGCTCCTGCCAGGAATCTGCTGCTGTGTGGGCTGCTCTCACTGGGCTGTGTGTTCGTTCAGGACATGCCCACTTGTGTAGCGTCTTCCACAGGCTGCAGTGTGAATATTTGTTCTACTGTGGTCTTTCACATGTGTTGCAAGGGCATCTCTGCTCTGGCATCTGGAGCACCTCCTCTTGTTCCTGCTCCACTGACCTTGATGTCTATAGGGCTGTTTCTCTCACACTCTCCCTTCTCTTACAGCTGCTGTGCAGCATTTTGTGCCTTTTCGAACATGTTTTCCCAAAGATGCCACCATCTAGGTTGGGGGACTCAGCTGTGGCCTGTGGTGAGTCTTGTGGAGCTGACTCAGTCCAACATAGAAGCCTGGGCCTCTCCTCACACAGACTCCTACTTAAAATGTGCAGGTTCCTAGGAATGGTGGTATCACATGCCTCATCCTGAATCCAGAGTGTTTTCTTCCTAGAGCTTATTGCACGCAACTTTAACTTGTTTAGCAGTTGCTATAGTTGACCCTGCCTCTGAGTGATGCAGTCTGAGTGTTAGCTACAGATAAACTGGATAGAAAAAAATGCAGCATTTGTCTGACTGAGATGAGAGCTTCCTCTTTGAAATAAAAGGCTACCCAGCTGATTGCCCTCTTTACCATGTGGTTAATCATTATATCCCAGCTGTAGGTGAATCTGCTGAGAAGGTTCCACTTGCTGCCTCTTTTGCAATGTTTTTGTTCTGTAGATAATAAGTGATATGTTTCAGTTGTGTACTTGTATAGTTGACTGTTTCATGCCACTCTTGGTGTCACTGTGTGAGGTTGCCCAACATGATAAATTTTTCTGCTCCGTTAAAGATTTGATCAATACTGCTCTGTGGCGCATCATCTCCATCAGATTCTATACCTGGGATGGGGCTACCCTGGATGTACAGACTGACTGGGAAATGAGACACTGGAGAGGAACGGCATGGAAAGGGATCTGTGGGTCATTGTCAAGGGCAAGTTGAACATGAGTCAGCAGAGCCCTGGCAGCCAGAAGGGCCACCCATGTCCTGGGGTGCATCAGGCCCAGCATCACCAGTGGGCAAGGGAGGGGATTGTCCTGCTCTGCTCTGCTCTGCACTGGGGTGGCCTCACCTTGAGTGCTGGGGGCAGTTCTGGGTGCCAAACAATTAGAGAGTGTTCAGAGGAGGGCAGTGAAGATGGTGAAAGGCCTTGACTTGAGGGGAGGNCATTGCAGTTACAACTTCCTCATGAGGGGAAGAGGAGGGGCAGGCACTGATCTCTTCTCTGTGGTGACCAGTGACAGGACCTAAGGGAATGGCCTGAAGTTGTGTTGGGGACGTTTAGGCTGGATATTAGAAAATGGTTCTTCACCTACAGGGTGGTTGGGCACTGGAACAGGCTCCCCAGGGAAGTGGTCACAGCACCACGCCTGGCAGAGTTCAAGAAGCGTTTGGAAAGCGCTCTCAGGCACGTGGTGTGACTCTTGGGGATGTCCTGTGCAGAGCCAGGAGTTGGATACTTGTGATTCCCTTGCAACTCAGGATATTCTATGATCTCAGCCAAAATCTAACTCACTTTAGAGGCAGGGACCTCTGGAGATTATCTAGTTGACATGCTCAAAGCAGGGTCAAGTAAAGCAGGCTGTTCAAGACCATGTCCTTGCTGATTTTTCATATATTCAAAGATGTAGACTCTACAGCTGGGCAACCTATGCCAGTGTTGGACTGATCTTAGAGGAAAAAACACTATTTTTCAACAGAATATCTCGTGTTTCAGTTTGTACCTGTTACCCTTGTCCTTCCACTGGGCAGCACTGAGAATAAATAGTCTGTCTCAGTCTTTTTTTGTTTCTTCACGTTAAGTATTTTTACTTTTTAAAGATAGTTCCCAGTTCTTCTTTTCTCCAAGTTAAATAGTACCAGAACTCTCATATCAGAGAGGAGACAGAAAACATTATATAATATATAATTCATATATTAAATTTAAATCGTAAAAATAAAAAAAATAAGGATTTCTGTTCACTAAATGTTTACCTGAAACCTTAAGGAGACCATCATCAATGTGTAGCTGTTAGTAACATATGAAAAAGTACTATTTTTACATCTGACTTCAATGTTTATTGTTTTATGCTTACTCTTTCTGAGTTTGGTTGATAGCTTGCACCCTGGTAGATGCGTCAGAATACCTGCTATTTAAATGTAATTTCTGGAGCTTTTTGTCAACATAGAGAAAAGACACTTAAAATGCACCCATTTTCTCTTCAGCATAGTGTTTCACAGTGATTTTGCAATATTTCTCTATTACTATGCAGTCTTTAAAAACCCTATGGAAGTGAAAGAACTGGGGAAACATTTCATGCTCATTAAAGTTTATCTTTCAAATGAGAGCTTTAATTTGTGTTTAGCTGAAATGAAGTATGTATTCGAGCCTTTAGCATTCTATCCAGTTACAGGTATCAATTTTATCAAGTAAGTTAGGAATATTAATAGTTATATTACTTTTAATGTGAATTTGTGAGTGAAAGGACATGGTCACTAGTAACTGGAGAAGAAAGGACAAATGAGAACATGTTCTCAAGTTACATATTTGGAAGAACTGTGTTAAGTGAGCAGAAGAAAGTGCAAATATGAGGTCATTAAAGTGAGAAACAATTTTAAACTCACTAAAAATAAATTAGTAGTAATGGCAGTGACCATTCAAGAAAAGCTGCAGTAACAAGGTTTGAATCTACTGTTGGAGCAGTATTAAGTGTCTAGAATCGAATTTTAGTGATGGAGAAACTTTCTTTGTTAGTAAATGGGTACTAAACTGCTGTAGATAGCAGGAGAAAAGTTGTTTCAGTGAAACACAAGTTCAAGACTTAGAATTTTAGCCTTGTGTTTCTCAAATGTGTCTTGAAATTCAAAATCACAGGAGTTGTGAACTGAAAGGTAATTCTTATACAGTATCTGGTCTTTTACAGCGTTCTGTCCTGTAATAGAAAAATGTTGTGCCGTGTATGCTGAACAGTGGTGTATTAACAAGATAACTTAATTTTCTTTTGGATTTTTCAAGTAGCAGATCATTTCTAATGCTGCTTGAGTCAGGAATGTATTTCCCTCAAAGAGGGCAGGAGGTTTAGAAGGTGATCAAAAGCAACGTGAGTGATCCAGTGTAGTTTTTTCCTGAGTAGAAATTAGTTTCTGTGCAACTTGTGTTCTCAGACAGGCTTTAGACAAGATTAAAAAAACCTTGCATCATACTAAACCAGCCTCTTGGTTCACAGAAAATCCTGTTGTCCTCCGTGATTAAAGGATTTCCTGTGTAGACATGACAAGTTAAATAAAGAAAACCTTACGTGAAATTGTGTGTAGGATATAGTAAAATGCAGGTCTCTTACTTTGGGAAGCTGGAAAGTGTGATCTGATTACCACCAACTTATTCTTGCATCTTAGCTTGGTTTGACCACTTAGTAAAGAACATAGTTCTTTCCCCTGACCTCCAGTGGTTCATTGCTGTATGACTAAGGATTATCAGTATGCATATAAAAGAACTTAGGGGACAACCAAGTATCGATCTGCATGCCTATGATTTTAATTGCTTCAATTTTTGGAATATTGAGCTATGGTTCATGTTCTACCATTTCTTAAGATACTCTGCTTCTTTACTTTAATGTGCTTGTATGAACTTTAGTGCGCCAGTTATAAAAATAGGGATTCAGTATGTGGTCCCATCATACCTCTTCAGAATATGTAGAAATCAGTGTATAGTGTTGGTAAAACTATTTCTTGATCTTAAATCTAACATAATGCCCAAGTTGTAGAACTAAAAAGGTAGTGTAAAAATAAATAGTTTCAGGAGGAATATGTTATCAGTGTATTGGCCATTGCATTGTTTCAGATTTTTCTGACAAAAGTGTAGTGGATGTGTGTGAACTCTTACTATTAATAGCAAATTTACTGCTCTATAGCAGTAGGCTACTTCCAGCCTAGTTCAGGGTGGGAGAGGTGATGAACTTGACTGCTCTTAAGCCAGCAGTCACAAAATAGCTGATTCCCATAGTATGTTCTCAGTCCTTCAAAAGCATTCAACTAGTTTAATTTATTCTTATTTCTCTCAACTTGTTTTCATGATAGTTAATTTCCTATGTTGTTGCTAATTTTCTTATGCCCCTGTAAAAAGACTTTAATAGCAGAGATTGTAAGCCAAAATAATTTGTAGCCTGAAAATCAATATTAATATTCATTCAAGGCCCTCTTAACTTTTGGGAGTGGTGTATGATACTGCAAATTTCTAAACAGACAAATACGTGCAGGTTTATAGCCAGTGACACTGTGGTGTAGCAGATAGCTGGGATCCTGAGTACTGAGGCAAATACATTCTGCTTCTCCCATGGTTTCAGAGTCAGGGAGTTGTTGCTTCAGTCTGGAGAAAGGGCTGGAAATGGTGGGTGGTACTTGGATTTTTTTTCTCATGTTTTCCTTCACATGCAGCAGAGAATACTGCTGAAATATAGGCTTTTGGCAGATACTTGTTGCAGAGTATTTGATATGCTTGCTTTGCAGCTGTAACATCTAATTATAAATAGTATTAGTAGATTGAGGTACTAGAGAGGGTATTTGATTTGCTTCTAATTATTTCCTCAATTAAGAGGTTTTGATATCAATATTCAGAAAGCTGAGAAGCTGAGTGAAGAGAGAGGCTGTCATGTAGTGGTTGAGACAGTCAAAGCCTCAAAACGTCATTGCTTTTGTAAGGATGGCTGGGTTAACTTTCTAAACCCTACGTCTATGAAATGTCTTAGAGCACCAATAAATGCATTATTTTTACTGAAGTACCTCTCCCTGCAGCACTGACTGTTGTCATAGCATTTAAGTAGAGGCTACATTCAAAAGCTGTCCTGCTTCACTACAGGTCTCCCCAAGACATGCTCAAGGTGAATGCTCAGAGCTGGCACACAGCTTTGAGTGTTCCGTACATAGCATATCTCATTCTGAGCGTGGTTCACCTCATACTGCGTGTGAGTTACTGGGGAATCATTTGCAACTGTCAGGGATGGCAGTTATACTCTTAGGTGGAATAAGTGACATTTTCCAGGAGTTAGTGGAAGCACCCTTGCATCCTTTCAAATGTGACTTTTTCATTTTCTGTTACTAAGATGGCATCATGGTTTTGTGTCACATAATAGAAAAGTGGTTTTTATCCATGGAGCTAGATTCTTAACCTTTCCCAGAAGAGATGACTCTTCTTCTTTAATTGCATGCATTCATTCATGTATTACACCTAAAAGGGTGTATTACTTGGCCAAGAGGCCCCTCTGTTGCTAGAGGCCTGAGTCAGGCAAACCTGCAGTTTGAAGTGACCTGGCTTCACCTGTGTAGCACCCAGACTGCTGAAATATAAAGAGCAACATTCATGAAGCGCTACTGTTGTCTGCTTACCTGCTGTGTTGTCAGGAACAGCAACATGCCCTAGATCCATGCCTTAGTCCTTTTGCTTAGGAGACCTAAGCTGTTAAATTCATAGCCTGGCCTGTGCATGAAAATATCTTATCTATGAAGTGTGTGGGGTATTTTGAAATAGAAATGAAGGAATTCCAGTGGTAAAACCTTTCTGAGTCCTGTTTAAATCTGCACAACTGTTACTGTGAAATTTAAGCAAGCTACGTAGCTGACCATTGTAGCTGACAATGTGGTACACATTCTGTTGGTATTAGCAAAATATCCCACCCTGTTGTTATGGTTTTCTTAAAAAAAAAACCTTTATTTTTTTCTTCTGTAGGAAATTTGACACCAGAGCCCTCTAAAATATCATCTTCTACAAGCCATCCAGATCTCTTAAGTGGATGGGATTCTTGGGCAGATTCTTCAAAAACCAGCAATGTAACATCACCACAGCTGAAGCCTGTTTGTGAAGGTATTATGAAATAAATTTTTTTCCTTTAGAGGAATATTCCAGACTTGGTCAGTTTAATTACCTGAAACTGCTGAACATGTCTTAACTGCATTTTTGCTTTGTTGCTTAAATGCTTAAATTAGTAAGGCACTTGTGTAGTTTTTCAGATTTAAGTTTAAGATACGGGAATTAAATAGTTTCAGTTCTCTATAGTAATGGTGATTCTTGTCTTGGGAAAAGATGATGTGAAGAAGAATGTTGGGGAGGTTTGCATGAGGTGTTGTGGAAATAGTATTTTTATTCATTCTCTCAATTTCAAATAGACCAGGTACGTGATGTGTCATCTTATTATACAGGCCAAGCTTTTACCACCGGAAGCCAATCCAGTGTATCTTCAGGTCTGTCTTTCAGCCAGGCAAAATCTCAGACCTTTGATCCTTTTGCTGATCTTGCCAATCTTGGATCTGGTCTTCCAGGTAATATCTTACTTTTGATAGATTATACTTAATGCCTCTACTGTTTGATTTGTTTCTTATACCAGTAGATGTTACTGACAGCCTGTAAAGAAAGTTTTTCCTTTTAATTGTTAACAATGAGCTTGAGGTACTTGCTGAAAGATGGCAAGTAACAGGAAAAGATTGAATCTTACAGATATCATGTGAAACATGCAGAATAATATTTCAGAAGATAACCACAGCTGTGATGTAGAAAGAGTAGAAATAATTAATTCAGAATCTAGTTGAGATGGTACAAGAAACCAGGAGTTACTGATGCAGTAACTGAGCATGAGGTTCCTTATTTAACATCAATTAATACTGTTCTTGAAGAATTTAAAGTGAAATCTGGATTAAATTAGTTAAATTTGTTAGTTCCAAAGTGACAGCTGTTTTTGTGTTAGTTCAGTACTTTCCTTTGAATTCAGTAGACCTTCACAGCTCTGCCACTCATATCTATCATGTTTGTAAGAAGAGCACAAATCAAGCCCATACATGTACACCAGTACCAAATGCATTATGGACGTTTGTCAGTTTGCAGTGTTGGGCACAAGGAGTTTTGGGAGATAAGACACATTGCAGAGTAACGCTTGTTCCAGGATGTTTTATTTGCCTGAAATTCAGGAATTAGCCCTGCAGCACTCCCAAAAGAGCCAGAAAAACGAAGGGCAGTGAAAAGAGCTGAGGTCCTTGCATTTCAGAACCCACGCTGCCGTAACAAATGTGACAGCTGCTCAGAGGACAAGGAATGCTTCAGAACAGCCTAGTGTTGCTGAATTGCAGAAATTTGTTTTATCCCTTAGCTGGGAGCTGATGGAGGTTTTACCCTGTTGCCTTGGCAGTTAGCATTGTGTACTGAATTGAGTACTAGTAGAATTATTTTATAGAAACACTAGGTAACATGCAGTGTTTGACTTGATGTTGCTTGTGCATAATTTTGCTTGTGCAAAATTCTGGTGTTGAAGCAGTACCAGTGAAGCTGTTTTGCAGTAAACAGTTTACAAAAATTTTCTAGTTTAATAATTCAAGTTAATATAGACTTGTTAAATGTAAGTTAACATTTTTACTATCACACTGTCCTTGACTTGAAGATGCAAGTATAGCACACACTGAATCCTGTGGAAGAAATTGAATTGATTTTAGCTGGATTTAGGTCAATTCATTAGTCTTTCAGTTAGCTTTCAATAGGAAGAAAGACTGCATTAAAAAGTAGCCAGATGTCACTGTCCTAGTTAACGTTCTCAGGCTTGAAATGAATTTTCAAGGCATCACAAGAACTAGAATTCAGACTGAGTGTTGTATTTTTCGAAGGAGTTTTTTGGCTTCCACATACAAGTCGTTGTTCTGGCTGAAAATTTATGGGAGTGCTTAAATGTGAATGCTACATAAAATCAAAAGAAACAGTAGCTAAAAGTAGTTAATAGTAGTGTATTAGGGTAGTGGTAGGATACCAATAGCTTCTGTGCTGGTTGGTGTTATTACACTCTTCTTTAGGAATGGTCTTGTATCAGAAAGTAGGAGTGTGGTGTTGAAAAGTGTCTGTGAACAGTGACACATTGACACCCTACAGGAAGGATTTGTTGGCCTTGAAGACTGGAATAATGAGTGTTGAATGCTTTGAAAGAATAGAAGAACGAGAGAATTTTTCAATATGTAGGGTTATTTACTCTGACTAGTAACATATTTTTTTTCCCTGTAAATTTCACAAGTTGTCAGTGACTTGACTGCAATTGAGTGCTTTCATGAAAAAACAGTGCATTTCTAGTTTTCATCAGGTGTGGTGTTTAAAGATACAGTATGGTATTTCATACATGGCACTGGGGAGGCATTCTCTTGTGCAAGTTATAACTATGAGCAGCAGCTCCAAAAGAGGGGTATCAGGAGAGCTGAAGTGTGAGGAGCCGTTTTTGAAAGAGCAAACCAAGTGTACATTGCTGTGTATATCCAGACAAGCTTGGCCTATACCACAGCAGGGTGGTTACAGCAGTATCTTCTGCAGGTTGCAGTGCTTTTCTTTACTCATGTGCAATATTCCCTGTGATTGCTGCTGTAGAATAATCTTCTCATCTTTCTTGAACAGTAGTGCAAGAAATCACTGGAGACTTAGAAAGCATTAATTTAAAAATATTCTCAGTCTGCTACCTTTTTTTGTAATTAGTTATTTCCTGTGCTCTGCATATGAGCAGACACTGAAGTGTAATGAATTGGGAGGCAGAACTACTGTCATGGCCAAAGTATCTTCTGGCCTGACACATGCCTTACCCATCAAATGAGTGGATGCTTCTGCTAAAACTAACCATTGAGACCTTGAGTTGTAAGAGAAGACTTTTAGTAATGTCTCTAACTTCTGCCATCCAAGTTACTTGTTAATGAGACTTTTAACATCATTTAACCCACACTTTCCTGTGGCATTTTCTTTTCTATTAGTGGTATCACTGTGAGCTATGTGTTGTATGTCAAGACCAAACTCTCTTACTTGTATTGAACAGGTGACAGACGCTGAAGTGAACTACTAACTTAGTATTTATTGTTAGGTTCGTCCACTGGTGGACTCTTGAGCAGTGGATTTAGTCAGAAGACTGCTCCATCTCAGAAGCTGGGAAATCAGTGGCAGAAATCCTCCAAACCACAAAGTACTTCATGGCAGTCCCAGACTAAGTCCAGCACAGCAGCTAAACCGAACTACACAGTAAACATGAGTGTTATTGGAGGACGTGAAGAAAGAGGAGTCAGAGCCCCAAGCTTTGGTAAGTTTTCTGAATGTATTACTTAAAATGTCCCATGTGAAGTTAGTCAGATATGCTGTTACCTGTGGAAGCTCTTCTACCTTCATATTTTTATTTATGTTTAGGTTGTATCTAGTAGGAAACAGAAAAGCACTTGGCAAATCTTGTATCCTGCTTTTCCAAAGCTATCCCAGTGTGTAACAGACAAGCAGACAATGGCCCAAGTATATGCAAGTTTGAGCATAAAGTCTCAAGGCTATATTTATTCACCCACATGGGTACTAGTTTTGTATCACTGGGTTTAGAAAGGTAAATTTGATCTGTCTGGGGAGAGATGGCTGATAATGTTGCTTCATGTTAGTCTGTTTGTGATACACAGGTAAAGGAATGTGGTGTTTTTCCTAGCTGAAAAATACTAGCTAATCTTGAGAAAGAGTGAGGTTAAATTTATTGGAAATCCTAGTTTGAAAGAGATAGGGGGACAGGACCAAGTGGAATCATACAGCTCTTTAAGATGTTCCAACTTAATAGGCAAACCTAGAATTATAGGGATAGACATGGCCTCTTCTATATGAACTTTCTTGGAAAATTTCATTTTCTGATGTGTTGGTATTAGGATTATGCCTCCCTTAAATTGGCATGTAAGTCAACAGCAGATACTTCTTTAAGTTGAAATGATTCTCTTGATCTGCATGTGAAAAGAGGTGTCAGGATGGAGAGGCAGTGTGCATAAGTTGCAACACAGGAAAGTCTGTAGAACAAGGCAAAAAAATCAATCGGCACAACTAAATGCTGAAACAGGATGTTGTAATTCCAATCCCTTGAAAAGAGATGGACCTCAGGTTGACAAGGACCTAACAAATGTACCTAGTCATCTCTGCTTTGAGAGGGGATTGGACAAGATAACATCCAGAGGCCTCTTCAGAATTCAGTTACCATACAGTTTTCTGAAATTTTTTGGTTCTGTAGTGAATATTCATGTTGGTATTTTATCCCTTCATTGCTGTGTATAAATTTCAACATGCTTAGATGCTGACTACATGCTTTCAACTAGAGTACTGAGTATATGGTTACTTGAAAAACTGCTATATAGCATTTAGAACTAACTTACAGTAGAAAAATGGAGCCATTACCACAATCATGGATACATGTGTGCTCCCTCAAATCTCCTGCATTTTTTTTTAAATAGAGGTCATGCATGTATTTAGTCACAGGTTAGCATGTGAAGCTGTCTGTTCTGCTGGACTGAAAATTTGTTAATGTTCCCTTTTATTTCTGTCGTTTTGTTAGTCTTGTGACATTTATTATCACCGAGGAATATTTATCCTAGTAGTGATACATGTCATCCAGGTGTATCTGAGTGCAATACATTTCCCCTGTTAATGTATTCTCCTATGGAACTTCTCATTTTTCTCCTTTCACAGGTCAAAAGCCAAAAGTTTCAGAAAATGACTTTGAGGATCTCTTATCTAATCAAGGATTTTCAGCTAAATCTGATAAAAAGGGACCAAAGACAATTGCTGAGATGAGAAAACAAGAGATGTCTAAAGATATGGACCCCTTGAAACTCAAGGTTTGTTTAACAGTGATTTTGGTTCAAGTGAAAAATGTGGTTGTGTGCTTAGAACTGCTGATAACAGAACAGAAGGATACAGTGAATAACAGAGAAACTAATGGTCATGGTTCAGAAAACATGGATTTAGCTGGAAATACAAAAATATGCTTTAAAAATGAGGTATGTGAGAATAGCTGTCTTCAGGGTCACCATGTACTGTCATTTACAGATTAACAAGTGCTACTGCTGTCCTAAAGCATCACTAGAAAATGCAATTCTGGAGACAGGCTATATAACTAATTTCAGAGGTGTTACTTGCTGTTTAGATAATTTTTGACGCATTAGTCATTGATAACTTCACGTATATTAAAATGTTTCCGGTTCTGTAGTCTTTATGGTGCTATAGAAAAGTTTTTAAAAGAACTTTGGCGGGGTGCTGAAATTTGCTTTCACAAAGTGTCGTGCCTGAAGGGAGAGTGCAGAGCTTGCATGGATACCTTTTAACACAAATCACCACAAATGGAAATAAGTACAGGCTTTTAATTACCATCCTCATTGGTGATAGGGGGCAGAGATTTTCATACCATGTAAGTGGTCAATGAAAATGCTGTGTGCCTATATCATGGCTTGAATATTGCTGTTAAAAGTCTGAAATGGCCAGTTACTCTAATTGACTTTGGGGATATCTCAAAGAACACTTCAGTCTGTGTACCTCTGCAGGTTGCTTAAGTAAACATTAACTATTAATAGACATGATCTTTTGTACAAAGCTTGTACTAAAGAAGTTTTTAAATATATTTAGACTTTTGTACAAATCAAGTAAGAATTTTAGTAAATTAATCTTGTGCATGCATGTCTTAGCTTGAAAGGGAGGTACCTGCCAAGGAAGGCAGGAAC